>PVJS01009497.1:0-26441 GCA_004027185.1 Glis glis
TCCTAATATAAGGCACCAAAACCAAGAAGCTTCAGAACAGCCAGAGAGAAGTGGTGAGACTCCTAATGGGGGACATCATCAATCTCTGGGAACTATACAAGTGTGAGCCAGAGTTCAAAATCCTTTCTGAGGCTTTCTCAAAGTTTCTTAAGCTAGCATAGAAAAAGAACAAACTCATGTGCCTTCTGGCCTGCCATTGGCTTCTCTGATCATGACTGTGTACCTTAAAATACATGTGCTCATTTTCATACAAAGATTCTTGCCATTCTGAGCAAAGCGTGGCACCTCATCCCTCAGTGTGTGTAACAATAAGGAAAGTCAAGAGACTGGATGCTGAACTTTTCAATGGGGTAAAAGTGAGTAAAAACCTCTAGCTATCAAAGAGCGATAGAAAGATGGGCTGGTGGAAGAGAAGGGGCAAGTGGATGAACTGACTTCCTGTTTCCAGAATAGCCTCATTCTAGCCAGGCGTTGCTCCCACTCTTCTGCCAAACTGTTCTGGTCATTCCTTTTCTTGATGAGAGTGTTTCTCATAAGTCAGTAACTTCTGTGTATTCATTAACTACTCTTTCACACAAGGCTTCCAAATAAGAGTTTTCTCTTTACTGTTGGCTAAGGTTAGATTGAGTAAGCCTTGGTTTTCAGCACCTCAGAGTTTAATAATAAGGATGAAAAGCAGAGGAATTGATATAAAAACAGCTTGCAAAATTAGGCAACCTCGTTTTCATAATTGGCAAGGAAGTATTATGAAAGGTGATGCAAATTTGTTCAGAAATTTTATGACATTCCTCTTTTGCCATACTTTAAAGTCATATCATCTTTTTGCCATGATAATGAAGACCATTGACATTTGCAAAAGAGAATACTACAATTGTCTTTCACAACCTTCTGGTGCAAGGAATTTTATAATTCATTTTATACATTTTATAACCAGTGCTTTACTTTTGCCTAGGGAAACAAGATATGGCTTTTAACAGCTATACCTGGAATGTGTATGCCATTGCTATTTCAATTTATCAAGCCCTGAGTATTTACTTTCAAATATTGCCTGCACTTTTGAATAAAGAACCAATGGTATCTGGGAAATCTCACTTTGTCAACTGGCTGGTTCACTTTTTTTTTTTTAATTGAACAATGCCACTGGATTAACAGGGTTTTACTGTACTTACAGAGGCTCCTAAGGTCCTGCGAGTACAAGGGCCGACCCCCAAAGGCACAGGCAGAGGCAGAGCCAGCAGCAGAGACTAAGGCCTCTTGACCAGTGGACAGAATTGTCACACCTGGCACAATCGCCCCAACAGCCTCTGCCAGCACCCTGAGTGGAAGGACAAGAAGAAACACGGGATACAATTTCAATAGAGAAGAATGACATTGTATCACTCTCTTCCTGGGAGAAATAAAGTTCAGATTGATTAATTCACAGTGGTCTCCTTTCAGCCACTCCCATCCTACAGCACATTCCAGCTGGTCTCCAGCACTGCAGCTCTGCCCTGAAGCTCACAAGCGCACTCTGGAACATTCTCCCTAATGGTGGTGGGAATCCTTAGATAGGCCTTCCTCCCATGAAAAGCATCATGGGTGCTAAATGAAGGGTAGAGGGTCATGTTTCTACCAGCAATCCAAGGACTCTCTCTGCTTTTCCTTCTTCACCCTTCTCCTGACTCCCAGGCCAAAGATAGGAATAATCAGACTTGTTTACCATTGGTTTGTATAATCTGGATAATTAAAACAAAACAAAATGAAAAAACAACTTTGTGTTAATATGATGTCCAACTTCCAACTTCTCATTTTCAGAAATCATCTAAGCTCTAAAATGTTTAAAGAAAATTTGAAATTACCTGCCTGATCCATATAAAGGAGAAAATAGAAAACTAATAAAATGAAACATGATAGAGCTGTTCAGTTTTCTTAAATAAAAACCACTGAATATCTATTATAGCCATTTACTGCACTAGATCATTTATTTTTGGCACTAAGCGTAATCCTTTCAACCCACTCTGAGGCCCTGTGGTCATCTTTCTTATATAATGAGTAAACTGTGGTTCTCAGTGACCTACCCAGGGTCATACAGTTAATAAGTGACAGGGCTGACCTTCGGACTCAGACCTTTTAATCTCCATTATACCATGTATAATTTTGAAATGATAATTTCAAAAAACACACCAAGATTATTTCAGACTCTGAGATGATCAATCCAAATATACCTTTAAATATCTCATTGTTTCTGGCGTTATTCTGAGTACTGTTCAGGTAAAACTCAGAAGCACTAGGTCCTGAGAAGGAGAAAAATAAAATTTAAAAGACATAAATCCTTTCCCTCAAAGAGCTTACAGTCCTATTGGGAAGTAAAGACAAAAGCATGTGGGAGAGAGACTGAATCCCAGCCCTTCGGAGGTATTGCCCGGTATGTTCTCCTTAGAAGCAGTACAGTGAGATGGTTAAGAACTGGGGTTCTGTAGATAGCTTGTGTGCAAAAGCAGGCAATTTATTTAACTTCTCAAAGTCCAAGTTAACATTGGCTACACATTAGAACAACCCGGGGAGCTCCAGATTATTTGAATTCAAATCTCTAGGGGTAATCCTGGGTATTAATATTATTCAAACAATGTCCACTGATTCTAATGCATCCAACACTGATGATGGTTGGTTTAGGCCCTCCCTATTCTCTTTTTAATCTTAGTTATTCATAAAGAGACAAACTGACCTAACATGCACATGATTTAAAACATTTCAATAGCTGAATGAAGTAAATACACAAATTAAATGTAAAAGACTACTGCCTCCCAGCTCAAGTGGATCACAGCCAAAAGATCTGAGTCATTTTATTTCCTTAACTATTTGTGACACTCGTCACACAAAAAGGATAGTATCATTAGCTACTCATGGATGAGGCCTATGGAAAACATGAGGGAAATTGCAATTAAAAGACTCCTTATGATATCAAAAAGAACATAAAATAATGAAATTATTCTCTGAAGGTAATCATGACTTCTGTTTCTATTACTGAATTAGAAATAGGACTCTAGAAAATGACCTTGGTTATAGCAACAACTTTTCTGTTTTTTTGTCTTCTCTGTAGCAAAGGTTGCACCATATTGTGTGTGTGTGTGTGTGTGTAAATAATGACTTTAAGTACATCCATTAGAAGGGAATGAAACAGTAGCTATTGGGGGTAAACTGAGTACCAGCTTCTTAGGTAAGTACTGTTTGCCAGCTGGGCGATGTTCTACTGTGCCAACTTCACTAAGAAGGAATTGTGTCTTCAAGAAGCCCCTTTACTGTATGGTTTTGGGTTAGAATTACCCAAAGGAGAAATGTGGGAGAGCTTTGGAAGGTGGGATGAAGCCAGCCACTCCTCTCTTAAAGTCACCTGGTCAGATGCAGTGAAAGATGGCTGCAGAGAAGCCAGAGGGTTCCAGCCTGTCCTCTCTCTCCCTGCTTTGCATGCACTTCTTCCTGCTGCCAGCCAGGCTCACCTATACCTATAGCAGACCCACCAGGGGCAAAGGGGCTTCCACAGGTTTCTCCCCTAACTTCTCTGTGCAGTCCCTCTGGCACCCAGATGTGCCTGTCCAGGTTTGCCTGAAAGTTCTGACTTGTCCAACAGCACCAACATTTTCAGAAGGCTGATTAGGAATTTCACTCTAATCCTCCAACTTCCCTTCTTTGGACTTTACTAGCTCCTTCCACAGTGCAGAAGACTTACTACCTATGACAAATCCCCCAGGTCATGGTGTTCCCGTGGCTCTGCTCTCTGATCCAACCTTGACTGGATAGAGCACTTGTTAGCCCATGCTGGGGCCTGGGTTCAATCCACAGCACCGAAACAAAAACAAGATGAAACAACCAACCTTGACTGACACACCAGTCTATTCCCCTTATCATTTTATATCAGGAGAACTTGTTCTATAGCTATCACATGCAGAACAAGACCTAGCAATGCAAGTGCACCTGAGCATCTCCTAAGACAGCGAGTAAAGGCTGTTCCTTCCCTCACGGGGATTTTATAAGTCTGTGTCTGTGTGTGAGAGACACAGACTTATAAAATACATATGAATGAGCACAATTACAATGGTAGAGGTGTGTTGTAGCTGCTGTGAGAACACAGAGAAGTCTGAGAGGATGTAAGAAGCTGAGAGGTCAAGGACCCATCTCACACAGCATCATGTTCCCAGGGCCCAGGCACAGTGCCTGACAGAAAATTAGTGGAAGAAATATTTCTGGAATTGAATCGAGCTACACTGAATTTGTGCGTGGTATAGTATTAAGTTCTAGGAATATGGCATTGAACAGGATAGACATGGTGTATGCCTTTTGCTCAGCTTAGGATAGAGTGCACACATCAGAAATTCTAGCATGCTTTGGAAGCATCTGGAAGGCTTATTAGAACATCAACACAGGGGCCCACTTTCAGAGTTGCTCATTCATCAGGTCTGTAATGGGGTTCTAGAATCTGCATCTGTAATCAGCACCTCCTGGGAAGCTGATGCTGCTGGTATGGGGAGCATACTTTTTAGAACCACCTGGTCAAATGCAATAGTTCTCAGCTCTGGCTACACCTTACAGTCATTTGGGCATTATTTGTTTTTAATGCCTTTGCTGGGAGTATTAACCCAGACCTGTTAGGTCAAGTTGTAAAAGCTCTGCAGGTGATGTTAATGTACAGGTCAGGGTTAAACCACTGATATGACAAATAGTGATACCAGAGTTACCATTAATTGCTTGTTTGCTATGAACCAGATATAACCTGAAGATTTAATACATATCATCACATCTATGAACCCCATTTTGCAGGTGAGAAAGGTGAGGCTCTGGGAGGTGAGATGAGCTGGGCAAGGTCACATAAGCAAGTGTTAGTAGGGAGACAGGATTGAACCCAGGTCTAGACACTCTTGAAAAGATTTTTAAGTAAGAAAAAAAATTAACTTTCATTGAATCACCTAGTATCCCTCTTAGTTACAAAATAAAGTTATATTGACATCAAGCCAATAACTAGTAAGTCATAAAAAGGCAAAGTAGGAGGAGGGAAAGGGAGGAGAAAGGGAAAAGAAGAAACAAAGGGACTGAGTATGTAGTTTAGTGTTCAAGCACTTTCCTAGCATGCTCCAGGCCCTGGATTTAATCCCTGGCACTGAAAGAAACAAAAAGTGAAAGGAAGGACCAACCCACTGGCCAAAGATTTTGAAAAGATACTGGACTAAAGTGGCACTTCTAGGGAGAGGAGCTGGAGCGGAAGGGGAGCATGGAAGACTTCCTCTTCGCCATTTATCATTTTCCCCCACTTTGTACAATGTATATTTTTCCATATTAAAAAAGTGAATATAATAAAATAATCCCCTTCCAAATTGCAAGTTCAATATTTGCCCCATGAGTTACACTTCTTACAGATTTTTCTGCACACGTGCAAATGATGACGGTACAAAGTTGTTCATGGCAGTGTTGTGATAGTAAAAGATGGACAATATCTGAATGTCACAGAAGGGGAGCAGTGAAATGAACTATGTATATTCATACAATGGAATACAATGCAGACTGAAGAAAGGATCAAGGAGTCTTTGTGCACTGATGTGGAACTGATGTCATAAAAATAAAATATTTAATAAAAAAGATGCAAAAAAGTATGCTATCATCTGTAAAAAAGAAGAAAATGATGAATGATATACATTTATTTATTTTTGCATTGACAAATGCATGATACATAAGAAATCAATATTGTTGGTTGAATCTAGAGAGGATAATTAGGTTCAGGAAGACAAGAATATGAAGGTGACTTATCACTGTATATATTTTTCTAACTTTTAATTTTAAATCTTAAGAATATATCACCTTTCAAAAAATCAAAATCAGGATTTTTTAACAGAGGCATGTAATTGTGAAATCTATATATACTGGTTTACAAAAACCTCATCTGTATCATTTCTATGCCTCAACCAAAGCTCAGTTGGTATTCCAATAAAATCCATTTATGCTTGGGGTGTGGCTGAGTGATAGATTGCTTGCCAACCATGCATGAGGCTCTGGTCTCAATCTCCAGCACTATTTTTAAAAATCTGTAAAGTAGAAAGAATGTGGCAACTGAACTGTTCTGTGGAGATAAATTAGAAAACGCAGGTAGTGAAAACCTTCTCTAACCAGTTGCTCTCCCCAGAAGTGTATTATTGTTATTATTTATTTATTTTTGGTACTGGGGATTGAACCCAGGGGCATTCTAACTCTGAGCTACACCCCCGGCCTTATTTTTATTCTTTCTTTCTTTTTTCTTTTCTTTTTTTTTTAAACAGGGTCTCACTAAGTTGCAGAGGGCCTCACTAAGTAGCTGAGGCTGGCCGCGAACCGGGATCCTCCTGTCTCAGCCTACCAAGTACTGGGATTACAAGCGTGCGCCACCACGCCCAGCTTCCAGAAGTGTATTAATATACTATAGCAGAGTGTTCGACTTCCTATGAAGTTCTTTTTACCTTTTTACTTTTTGACATGATTTTAGACTTATAAAAGAATTGCAAAAATAGTAGAGGTAAATTTTGTAGACCACTTTTCATCCAGCTTCCTTTAATGTCAACATCTTACAGAATCATAGTACAATTATCAAAACTAAGCTACAACCATTTTACAATACTATTAACTAAAATATGGACTTTAATCTGATTTCCCGTGAGCTTTTAAATTATGTTTTAAAACCTACTTCATTCAAACAGCAAGCTATTACTAAGAACACAAAGATAAGCTGGGTGTTGGGCTGTACACCTGTAATCCCAGTATGTGGGAGGCTGAGACAGGAAGATCAGAGGTTTGAGGCCAGTGCATGGTAATTTAGTAAGACCATGTTTCAAAATGAAAAATAAGCTGGGTATGGTGGCCCATGCCTGTAATCCCAGTACTTGGGAAGCTGAGTCAAGAGGATCCCAGGTTCAAGGCCAGCCTCAGAAATGTAGCCAGACTCATAACAACCTAGGGAGACCCTGTTTCAAGACAAAACACGAAAGGGGCTGGGAGTGTAGCTCAGAGGTAGAATGCCACTGGGTTCAATTGCCAGTACCATAAAACAAAACAAAACAAAACAAAATATGGACATTGGTTACACAGCAGTGATTCTGTATTTAGATTCTAAAATTTTTGTCACAAATACTTTGGCATTGCTATTTTTATGTGTTTTTATTGGTGTGTTATAGTCTCACATAATGTAAATCATGTTGACATTGACATACAAGCACTCACCACTTGGTGTCCCCCCTTCCCAATACAGAGTACTGCGGATGACGTTGGTATATTCACATCAGTACACATAGTCATGGTAGTAATTCCGTTGAATGACATTGGTACATTCACATATGTACACATAGTCGATGGTAGTAATTAGACCACCTCCCTGGCTCCACTGAGGCTACTCCTCCATTATCTGGAGTCCCTCTGGTATCCCATTTGCTCCCTAGCTTCCACATATGAGAGAAAACATATGACCCTTCACTTTCTGTGATTGGCTGATCTCACTTAACATAATGTTCTCCAGGACCTTCCGTTTTCTTGCAAATGACATAATTTTGTTCTTCTTTATTGCTGACTAGAATTCCATTGTGTGTATTTTGCAGTGCTATTTTCAAATACGAATTTGTCTTCTGAGGGCTTTTTTTTTTTTCTCAATTCTGGGGATTGAACCCCAGGGCTTCACACATGGTAGGCAAACACTGTACCATTGAGCTACATCCTTGTGAGAATATAATTGAGATTTTTTTTGTGTGTGTGGCACCGGGGGTTGAACCCAGGGGCGTTCTACCTCCGCGCTACGCCCCCGGCCCTATTTTTTATACTTTATTTTGAAACCGGGTCTCACGAAGTTGCAGAAGCCTCACTAAGCAGCTGAGGCTGGCGGTGAACTCAGATCCTCTGGTCTCTGCTCCCAAGTACTGGGATTACAAGCGTGCGCCACCGCGCCCGGCTATAGTTGAGATTTTCTATCAAAGGACTAGTTTAACTTAAAGTAACTCCATTTTGTAAAACCACCATTTTGTAACCTTGTATAAGTCCCTATTTCTTTGTAAGTTTCCATTTCCTGAAAACTGCAAATCTCAACCCCTCCCCCAGCATGCTGTTCGAGATGAATTAGCCAATCATGAAAGACTGTGAAATCACTCTCCCACCAATAGGAATACGGTATAGAAATCTGAGTGAGGGATAAAAACTGGGTGGACTTCCCACCACTGTGCTTGCTTACCAGGATTGGTGACATACCCTTTTTGCAAAAAGTAAAATTTGCCTTGCTGAGCAACCAGAGTGTTTGCTCCTATTGCATATCTCCCACAATTTGGGGGCACATCTGGGATTGTCACCAAGGGGGTCTCAGGGACCCCTCTCTGGAGGAGACTCATCCCACTGCTGAGTTGCAGCAGCCTCGGAATGAGGGAAGTACCACCACCCCCTGGCTACTGATTGTCAGCAGTCCCTCAGCAAGAGAGGAAGGGCCCTGGCAAGCTCCCCAGCAACCAGATAACTCCATGCACCGACCAAGATATGAATACTTCGTTGAGAAGTAGGTAACACCTTAGTGGTCAGGATATTTCAGAGGTGTGTGTGTGTACGCTCGGGCCACACAGTCAAGAAACCTTTAGTACTGAGAGGCGACTCAAGACACCAAGCATGACTCCGGTTCTCTGCGAGGGGCCCAGCTGAAGATGAAGAAAGCAATTTGAGCCTCAGAAACGGGGGGTTGAGCCGGCGTGGTGGCGCACACTTGTAATCCCAGTACTTGGGAGGCTGAGACAGGAGGATCACAGGTTCATGGCCAGCCTCAGCTACTTAGTGAGACCGCAATTAGTGAGACCCTGTTTCAAAATGAAGAATAAAAAATAGGGCTGGGGGTGTAGCTTGGAGGTAGAATGCCCCTGGGTTCAATTCTCAGTACTGCAAAAAAAAAAAAAAGAAAGAAAAGAAAAGAAAGGGGGGGTTGAGCGTCTACCAGGAATAGAAAAGAAAGGTACCTAAAATAACAAGATTAAGGACAAAATTCCTTCTGATAGTCCCTTAGGCCTAATGTTACAATATTGGGGAGATAATCTGTGGACTTAGAGCAAAAAGAAATAAAGGATGATTAAATATTATTGTTTCATCTGGACCCAGGAACCCATATTATGACCGAAGTTTGGGTCAACTGAGGATTGGGTATGTCAATTATAGATAAACTAATGCTCATAAATTAAAAGCAACAGAATGGCTCCAAATACCTTTTAGTTCTAAGTTTGGTAAAGTAAAAATAAAAGATGGCATTAAAAATTATTTTTGCCAGGCTAGCCAATTAGGATTGTATGTTTAAAGTGCAGTGTCCATTGTGAGGATTTTTGTGAAAATAATGACTTAAAGTGCTAACGATGCTTGTTTGATATCTGGGTTTATATGGATAATCTAAAATAGCTACTAAAATGGGTAAATTAGGTAAATATAAATGGTATTGTCACAGGGTGACAGGTCTCCCTCAGTTCTTGTCACCCCAAAAGAAATATTTCATTTGCAGGACACTGATAGGGTGAGCATCCTGTGGAGGGTTTTGTTGGGTGAGTTCACCAGGAAGGTCACTGAGCTGGCTGGTCCAGGAGTGAAGAGGAGAGTCTGCCACGTGGTGAGTTTCTGTGCTGTCTGCTGGCATCTAAGGCTGCAGTGTATGGCTGCAAGTCTCTGGCCACAGCTGGGGGGCGCAATCTCCATATCTCTTATGGAGGTTGGCCTCGAACCTGGATCCTCTGGTCTCCGCCTCCCAAAGTACTGGGATTACAAGCGTGCTCCACCACGCCCGGCCAAGGATTGTTTTAAATGTAAGGAAACCCAATGAATAAAAAAGAGCTATTTATTGGTATGAGGAGTATTTTCATGAAAAAAAAGTTAAAAGAAAAAGGGAAATGCTTTTAGATGGAAAAGGATTTTGTATGGCAAGATTTTTGTTTCAAATGACTGGATTGTTTATAAGAAAAGTAAGAACAAAAATTAGAACATTAAGCAAGTTACAGAGGGCTCAAGGGAGTTGCAAATGATTTGTTAAGGTATGTGAGAAAGTTGGTTGAAATTAAAAGAAATTATTTAAAGGGTTTTCTAAAAGTCACATGTAATGCATTGATTCTATGTTTAAAACAATTAGGTTTCTTTAAGATACTGATCTGCTCTTTTGTAAAAATTTTATAAAAACTAGAGAGCAAAAGTTTTCCATTTTATTAAGACAATTTCCTGTGTTTTCTTTATATTTAAAACAATACAGTTTTTGTTTAGGTAACAGTTTACTAAGAACTAGCTTAGAGAACAAAGATTTTGCATTTTTATCAAGATAGTCTCTTGTCTCTGCTTTCTTTGTTAGGCCTTTGGTTATTTAGCAAACTGCATCTTAGCAGAGTCAGGCTTTAAGTGTCTGTTTTATAGCCTATTAAATGACCACTTTATAACTCAGGCTAAATGAACAACTATTACTTTGGGTTACTATAGTATATTTGACACCCTATATACATCAGTGACCAGAGATGTGTATACATCTGAGGGCTACCTATACTGTGAATCTGAGCTTTTTCTAAATGTTAAATAAAATTTTATAAAGTTAAAGATGCATAGGTTTTATATAAGCACAGGGTAACCAATAAGTGATCTCTTTTATGAAATGTGAATTAATCATATAAAATGGTTAATGAAGTTATTTAATATCTAATTTATAGATGGGTTCTCTAAAATAAATCAAGGTTAAAAAAGTATAATGGATATTCTATACTGGGTGAAAAAAATCAAATGTATCTGGAAGATTGCCTAATAATTGGTCCACCCAGACCTATAAATTGTTCTCTTTAAACCAAGCCTCAAAACTCTTACAGGGATGGGAGGGAACAGTCTGTATGGATTCCAATATGCATCTAGGGTGATATATACTTTTGAAAAGATTTGAACAGAAAGAGGCCTAATTAACAGCAAGGAAAAGACATAATTCATAAGGAATTCGTTCTTCAAGTATTAAAACATCTTATGTTGCCGAATAAAATAGTTGTAGTTAATATCCTGGGCCATCAAAGAGGGGGAAATTTGGAGGCTCAAAGAAATAGGATGGCTAATGAGGTTGCTAAGGAAGCTGCCCAACAGTCTGAGATGGCTATCTTCCACCTGACCCCAGCTTTGCCCCTTATAATGGTTAACAAATAAGCAAACTAATGGTGGAAACAAAACTGCCGTGGATGAAATGTCCTCCCTATTGCCCTCCTAGGGGTTAGGTCCAACCCTAGGAAGCATATAGCACTATCTCTTTATGAAATGCTATACCTGGTTGCCATACCTGGGGAGATCTACTGATCTTCCCACTATGGAGACCAAAGATCAATTTCTTAAGAACTATATATTGGGTACATCTTCCACTCTGATTTCTCTCAGGCTAAAAGGACTTTTGACCCAAACCCCTCCTCTCAAATTTCCAGCTCACTGCCATCAGCTTGGAGACTACATCCTAATAAAGACTTGAAAGGAAAACAAGTTCAAGTCAACTTGGGAAGGACCATACCAGGTGTTGCTTATGACTGAAATAGCCATTTGCACCCCAAAAAAAGGTTGGACCCATTATACCCGAGTAAAAGGGTCACCAGTTCTTGGCCAAGAGGAACAATGGATCACCATGCCAGGTACAGATGCCACCAAGTTGACTTTAAAGAGACCTTAATATTACTATCTTGCTTGATATTAACAGGAACAGGTGATAAATGGGAAAGCTCCTGACAGGGTATGGGTCAATATACTGTAAAATTGGTCATAATGTTACATCCTGCTTAGTCTTTCCCCATGGAGATTTAACCACAGGCAAATTACAAATTGCAATCAAAGGCAATTACAAACCAGTGGTTTGTAAGACATTATATATATATATATATATATATATATATATCTTGAACCTACCCTTTCTCAGGGACCCAAATGTATATTAAATCCCTGTCCTAATTGGGACTTTTGGTGGACCACCCAATATCAAAGTTAGATATCTTCTGGCTGGGGACAGAATAAAAAGTATAATCATACTGAGAACTTATGGCCCAGGGGCAGATATATCAGGACAGGATCTCATAGGCCTCTTTACCTTAATATTTATTAAAGAGACTAACCCCATGGTTTTTCCAACCCAAACCCCTGATCCAATCCCTAGGAAGGGACCTAACATAGATCTTAATGACCCATACAAGGTAACTGTGCTTGAAATTACTGATTTAAGACAAACTATATAAATAGAGACAGGATATCATGAGACAAATGCTTGGGTAAAATGGATCAGATATTCTGTCTGTGCCTTAAGTAAGAGCAACTGTCATGCTTGCATGGCAGGAAGGCCTGAGGTCCAGGTGGTCCCCTTCCCACTTGGATGAGACACAGACTCTGCTGGAATGTCCTGCATGTTGGCTTTGTTCCAAGACAAAACTGCCTGGGGAAAGGAGAGTTGTACTCAGCTCTCACATCTTTCCCTCCTGAGGACCCTATACAAATCCAAGCTCCCAGGAATGTAAACTATACTTCCCGCCTCTCTGGGTTTTCTGGGTTTTGGGTCCAGATTTTCTGGGTAATTATTCCAAGTGCACCCACATGTTGATCTCGTCTAATAGGCCAATTTCTCTCTACTCTTAATATTCCATGAGCTGATGTATTGTGGGGGAAATGAAATCCTGATCATCTTGCCTAAAGATTGAAGTGGCACTTGACCTCTTATCCCCTTGGCTATTCCCTTTACTCTAGCATTTCAAAATTTTAGTAATCTTAAAGATCAAACTAAACAAAATGCCCAGGAAGGATCATTTGACCCATATATAGAGATGCCATTGGAGTACCTAGGGGAATACCAAATGAATTTAAAGCAAGAAATCAGATAGCAGCTGAGTTTGAATCGATGCTCTTTTGGTAGTCCACCAGTAATAAAAATGTAGATTAGATTAATCATATATATATATGTGTGTGTGTGTGTGTGTGTGTGTGTGTGTGTGTGTGTTACTATCAGCAGAGTTGTAACTTATACGAGGGACACGATAAAAGGCATAGCTGAACAACTAGATGCCACCAGCAGGGTGACCTGGGGAAATCGTTTAACCCTAGATATGATTCTAGCTGAAAAAGGTGGAGTTTGTGTCATGATGGTATTCAATGTTGTACTTTCATCCCGAAAACACGGCCCTGATGATGCAATCACTGAAGTATTACAGGGATTAACCACTTTAGCAAACAAGCTAGCTAAAGATTAAGGAATTGACTACCCCTTTATGAGTCTAATAGATGGTTCTGAAACTGGAAAGGAATAACGACATCAGCCCTAACATCCCTCATTAAAATCTTCAGAGTAATGACCCTAGTAGGATGCTGTGTAGTTCCCAGTGTTAGGGGTGTAATCCAGGGGCTAACTGGGACAGCTCTCAAAGTAACCTCTTCTTGTTAAGTCACCTCCGAGAGTGAAAGTGGCCGTATGCTAACAGAATGTGAAGAAAAGAGTAGTAAAGGGGTGGGGGGAATGGTGAGAATATAATTAAATCTTTTCTATCAAAGGATTAGCTTAATTTAAAGTAACTCCATTTTGTAAAACCACCATTTCATAACCTTGTATAAGTTCCTGTTTCTTTGTAAGTTTCCATTTCCTAAAAACTGCAAATGTGAACCCCTCCCCCCTGGCATTCCGTTCTAGATGAATTAGCCAATCGTGTAAGACTGTGAGACCATGCTCCCACCAATATGAGTACGGTGCAGAAATCTGCATTAGGGATTAAAAACTGGGTGGACTTCCTGCTCAGTGTGCTTGTTTACTAGGATTGGTGGAACACCTTTTTTGCAAAAAGTAAAATTTGCCTTGCTGAGTGACCAGAGTGTTTGCTTCTATCACACATTTCCCACAATCCCAAGCCCTTTTTATTTTTATTTTTTTTACTTTGGGACAGGGTCTCCTAAGTTGCCCAGGCTTGCCTTGAACTTGTGATCCTCCTCCCAAAATTGCTGGGATTACAGACAGTTACCATCATGCCTGGCTTCTGATTATTTTTGTCTTATATGTGTACACTAAGGCAGACTGGCCTGTCATGGGATTGGGGATTGCCTTAGGGACTCCTTAGCTGATGGCCTGAGGGAGGAGTTTATCTGTCTTACCACTTGATCACAAGGTTCTGATAATCAAAAAATCTGGAATTATCCATTTAATGAAAATATGGTGATTCCCTTCCTAAATCTATCATCAAAGGCAGTGGTTCTCAAAGTGTGGACCTCAGACCCAAGCATTATCTGACCCCAAGCATTGGCTGGAAACTTGTTAGAAATGCAAATTCCCAACACTATGTTTTAACAGAATTGGGTGATTCTGAAGCCTAAAGTTTAAGAATCTCTAATTAAAAGCTGGGTGTGGTGGTGCACACTTATAATCCCAGTACTTGGGAGGCTGAGACCGGAGGATCCGAATTCATAGCTAGCCTCAGCTACTTAGTGAGGCCCTCTGCAACTTAGTGAGACCCTGTTTCAAACTAAAGAATAAAAAATAGGGCTGGGGGTGTAGCTCGGAGGTAGAATGCCCCTGGGCTCAATTCCCAGTACCAAAAAAAAAAAAAAAAAAAAAAGAGAGAGAATCTCTAATTAAAAGAACTGTTTTGATGACTAAAGGGAGGTAAGGAGGAAGGGACTAAAAGAGAAAGGAAGGGCTGGGGGTGAGGCTGAGTGGTAGAGAACTAGCCTAGCATGGGCAAGGCCCTGGGTTTGACCCCAGCACCAAGAGAGAAAGGAAAATCTCCAGTGGGATAGTCAGGCTGCCTATCAGCTAACAGGAAGGTCTCCTTTCAGAGCTTACTTGTTTGCTTGTTTGTTTAGTGGTGCTTGGGATTGAACTCAGGGGCAGTCTACCTCTGAGCTACACCCTCAGCCCTATTTTATTTTTTACTTGGAAATAGGGTCTCACTAAGCTGCTGAGGCTGGCCAGCAACCTGAGATTCTCCTGTCTCAGCCTCCCAAGTATTAGAATTACAGATGTGCGCCACCATGCCTGGCCTGTGTGTTTCTTTAATTAGATCCTGCTTTGTTTCTGCTAAGCATAAGCCTGCCTTTGTGATGCATCCAGGTTTCACCTTTGACTTGGGTGAACTGGTTACAAAGACATAAAACAACACAAAGCCATTATTTTGATAATCTCTTCTGCCAGAAACCAATTTAACAACTGTCTAGTCAGAAAATAAGTACAGTATAAGCTATCTCTCTTCACATGGTTATAATATGCACAAATTTCAGCATGATTTAGTTAAATAAGAGCAGCTCCCCTCCCCCAATGGTATAATGCAAATTTCACTTACTACAGTAGATTTATCGATAAGCACTTACCTAAAGGACAAGCTTCACTGTCCTCAGATCACTACAGATACAACATGTGTGACATGATCAGTGACCCATGACATCAGTACTTTCTAAGTCTGTTGTTTAATCCCTGTGCCTTTGTTATTCAGTCCATGTGCAGTCTAGCAAAATATGTGGTTGTCTCCTTGTATCCCAGTGAAAAACCCACATGATTGTTTGCAAATACGGATAATCAAAAGAGGGAATCGTGGAGGGAAATACACCAAGTATTGTGTGCATGTATGTTTGTATCGTGTGTGTGTGTGTGTGTGTGTGTGTGTGTTACTAGAGATTGAACCCAGAGGCATTCCACCTCTGAGCTACACCCCAGACCTTCTATTTTATTTTTTTTTTATTTTGAAACAGTCTCACTAAGTTGCTGAAGTTCTTGCTAAACTGCTGAGGCTGGCCTTGAACCTGCAATCCTTCTGTCTCAGCCTCCCAATACTGTTATTACAGGCTTGCGCCACCACACTCAGCTTGTTTGTATCACTTTAATCTCACTATGATGTATAATTACAATACACAAGAGTATATATATAAAAAGAGAGGGAATTGGCCAGGAAAGATGAAAGTGCAAGGAAAAAAGGATAAGTTATATTGCTAGAAGTGAAGTGTTAGATTGATTGCCTAGAAGAACGAGGCAGGACAAGGATTGGGAGCAAAATCTTATTAGGACATCAGCTAGCAGATGGACTGAGGCCAAAATGGCATCAGCAGCAAAGGACAAGGTAGGAGTCCTATTGCAGGGGAGGGGGGCCTGCAAGGCCCATGAAGATCTGCAAAGAGCAGGAAGCTGGACTTATGAAACCAGAAGTAGAATTCCTGGAACCAGGTAAGGTTAGCTTGTAAAACCAGGTGAGGTCAGTTGGTCTGGGTCATTAGGTTATCTTTATACAGCACAGCCCCTGCAAAGAAATAGGAGAAAATAGGCAAAGGACAATTATTCCCTGAGCCCCACCCCCAAAAGTTGTTGCAACCAGTTACTGAACAGGACTTTATTGTGATGGGAATCTATTTTTCTTCAAGAAGCTGTTCAACTGAGGGAAGGTTGATGATGCAGCCATTCTCCAGACCCTAGATGTGCAGCCAGAGGGATTTTGTGAAGGTGGGCTTGTCAACAGAAATGAGCAATGTGATTGTGACACCAAAGATGAAAATGTTCCACAGGAAAGAATGCCTTCAAAAACTTCACATTAAGTGGTGCATGGTGGTGGACATCTGTAATTCCAATACTTGAGAGGCAGAGACAAAAGGATTGCAGGTTTGAGGCCAGCCTCAGCAACTTAGGGAGGCCCTCAGCAACTTAGCGAGACCCTATTTCAAAATAAAATATAAAAAGGGCCAGGGGGGAAGGGTAGCTCAGAGGTAGAATGCCCCTGTCTTCAATTTCCAGTACAAAAAGAAGAAAAAGAAAAAAAAAATTGTACTATCTGAAGAACTAAACCCATATAAATAAACCGTCTGGCTTTTAGGGAATCAGGGATTGAAGAAATAGTATATTAAGGTGGAAATACATTAGATCAGATTGTTGTGTCTCTGTAAGTTACCATTATCCTCTACAGTTTGCTTCTTGTTGGTTGTCATTATTGGGGGGGTGGTACTGGGGATTGAACCCAGGGACATTATACCTCCAAGATACATTCCCAGACCTTTTAAAATTTTTATTTATTTATTTATTTATTTATTTATTTATTTATTTATTTATTATTTTGTGTGTGGTACTGGGGATTGAATCCAGGGGCATTCACCCCCAGCCCTATTTTTATTTTTGAAACAGGGTCTTGTTAGGTTGATGAGACTCTCACTACTTGTTGAGGCTTGCCTTGAACCTGTGATCCTCCTGTCTCAGCCTCCCAAGAACTGGGATTACAGGCATGTGCCACCAGACCTGGCTTCTTTTTATTTTTTATTTTTATTTTTATTTTTTTGTTTTGAAATATATATATATTATTTATTACATAATTTTATTATGTATTATGTTATATATTATCATATATTATATATTATTTATTATATAAAATTTTATATATATAGTGTGTGTATGTGTGTGTGCACGTGTGTGTGTGTGTGTGTGCGTGCGCAAGTTGCAAGCCACTGTGTTTGTGCTATTTTGTTAGAGCAGCCACAGCAAACTCATGAATACATCAATAGCCACAGAACAGACAGGCTTCCTGACATGGTTGTTAATAAATTTGCAACCCGCCCCCAACATAACTCCTACCCCATCATCACAAATCCCATCCCCACCAGACCTGACCCCTGGCTGGGCTCCCCTAACCCTGACTCCCATCACAGCCCCAAGGCCTGGGGATCTAGTGTTACTAAGCAAGTCCTGCCCACTTCCCTGTCCTGGGGTGGCCTGTAAGGACAGGGCTCCCCTCTTCCCCACTGCTCCAGCCTCCCCTATGGCCTCCCTGCCTCAGGCCTCCTAGACACTGAAACCAGAGAAGGTTTGCCAAAACACAGACCTCTTGGTCAGGTCCCTTCCCCAGACCCTGTGGTGGCTGCCTGCTGCATGAAGGAAACTGTCCAGGCCTTTGGTCATCCGAGGCTACGGCCCCCATGTCTATCACGGATTCCCAGCAGCCTGAAAAACTCTCTGGCTCACGACGGGAGGAGCTACAGAAGGGCTGGCTGCCAGGCCAGTCTTAGCAACTTAGTGAGACCCTGTTTCAAAATAAAAAACAAAAAGGGTTGGTGGTGTAGCTCATAGAACACCCCTAGGTTCATCCCCAGTATTCAAAACAAACAAAACATTATACTACCCCAAGAGCTGTGAGCTATATAAATGGACTGTCAGGCTTTCAGGGAATTAGGGGTTGAAAAATTGTATATTAGGTTGGAAATACATTAAATCAGATTGTTGTGTTTCTGTAAATTACCTTTATCCTCTAAGGTTTGATTCTTGTTCGTCGTAATTCTTAATAAACAACTGGTCTAGCTAGGGATGGGTATAGGTCAGTGCTAAGTGCCTTCCTAGCATGAGCAAGGCTCTGAGTTCCATCCCCAGCACTGGAAAAAAAAAAGTATAAAGTGAGGCAAGATGGCCTGTGTCTTTAGTTCTAGTCCCTGGGGAGGCTGAGGCAAGAGGATCACTTGAGCCCACAAGTTCTGGCTGTAAAGACAGAAGCAATGCATACAGCTAGGGCAGGGCTCAGGCTCTCCTTGTCTCCCTAGAGAGACACAATGGGGAGCCAGGGTGTGTTCCCCAAACTGCAGTCTGTGACTGGCACATCACTGGATCGGGGCTGAGAGCCCCACCAGCGTGGTTCCTCTCTTCTGTGTCCAACATAGTCTTAGCTGTTCCTGTGTCTCAGGCTAGCCTTCCTCCTATGTTTCTACAGGATCTGTATCAGGAGTGGAGACAACCAGGCCAGGGAATGTGCTGATTATTGGTCACTAAAAACAGATGACCAATGTGACCCAGAGGATAGAGCCTCCATCCTGGCTGAGCTGTGACCCAGGTCAAGTGGGAAGGACAGTTCTCAAAGGTGGCCCGTGTTTCTTAGAGGGGTTGCCTCAGTACTTGCGCAGCTGTTCCCAGCATGAGTGGGGACAGTTTGGTGGAGGAGTGACGTGTGCATGGCATGAGCCTGCCTGGCTGATCCACTGACTGATCATAAGGCCCTGGGCAATGTAACAACCCCTTGGTGACTGCGTCTCCCCATCTCTAAATGGGTCTAGTGTTCCCGCAGCTGTTGGAATTAGACAAGATAATCCTCGTCATCCAGAGCACAGTGCCTGCTCCTTGCTTGGGAGGCATCGGTCTGATTCCAGGGGCTTCCGTGGCCTTCACCGCCCTGTCCCTGCTGTGCTCTTTTCTACAGACACAAGGAATTGGTGCTTTTCTTTCCTTCTCTTGGATTTGTGTTGTGAATGTCCCCCAAAGAGATGTCTGGTGGCGCACAGTAACCACACCTGGCTTCTGGATAGCACGTGGCTCAGAAGTGAACCTGTGATCTGTTCATGACTGGGTCCAGGGTTTAATTAGGGAATGGCGCACCTGGGTGTGACATTGGCCGTGAGCTCTTGGTGGGTCAGGTATGCTCTTTGCTTGTCCGCGTCAGTGAATGCAGGTTCTTGTCCCGCTGGCTGTTTTGTTGCCTGGGGATTCCCATCCATCACTGTCTGTGGGCCCTTCTGATTGACTCTGAGTGTGTTTGTATCTGTTTTTCCAATGGGAAACGGCAGTGCTGTGTCAGCTCCCATGGGATCTCTTTGAGAGTTTCAGCTAAATAGATTGCTTATGACTGTAGGGTTAAAACTAAGAGAAAGATGAGATTTTACAATGACATAATCTGGCTGATGATATATGAAGTACTCTGAGTATGGTTGGAATTATGGTTGGAATTGTTTAGATGAATGGAAACAGATTCTGGTTTTTTGAGAACATCTATGCAGTTGCAGGATAAGGAGTCTGAATGGCCTGGATCTTAATTGTGCAGAGAACGGCACCACCTCTGGTGTCTCAGCCAGAAGAAGGTTGAGAAAGACTTAATAAGTTTGAGCTAGAATTGTCCTCTCTGCTGCAGCACCACTGCTTTGGGGGCAGTGGTATCTGCCATGAAAGCAGTGGTTCTTTTGCCCTCAGTAGCGGCAGTGCCGATGGTGGTGCACCTTGATGAACTCATTCCCTGAGTAATGCTACCATCTGGGTGAAAAATCATGGTGCCCTGACCCCTGTCTCCAGGAACCAAGGGCTGCTCCCCAGCCCTGCAGACCTGGGGCTGGGCTGTCCTCTCCTGGTCCCATCTTTTCCCATCTGGGGAAACGTCCTGGCTCCTTGTCTCCACAGACCAGGGTCTGTGTATGTGAGTCGGGGGGAGCCATCTCAGACCTGTTCCCTTGCCCACATTCTCCTGGTCACAGGTACGCTGGCTGAAAAGGTGGGGAAAGCAGCGGTCTTTCCTCTTTGGGAAATACCAGATTGGGAAAAAGTCTCTCCCTTTAAGATCCATTTGGCCAGGGAAACACCAGTTTCCAAGGGAAAGGCAAATCCCACTACCCATTTCACTCCTGTGATCAAATGAAAACAAAGGGCCTCCAGGCACTCTGGCAGTCATTATCTGTGGAAACACCTGCCTCTTGGCAATGTTAGCATCTGCAGTGAGAGAGAAGCTCAATGGTAAAAGGGTAGATTCTAAATCAAGATTCTTAAACTTTTCTAAGACTTGTGATGAGCTCTCCAGATCTCTAGAGCAAATTTGCCAGGCATATTCTGATAAGAAGCCACTTAAAAAAACTCTGATGGTTAATATGACTTTGATTGGACAGAGCACCTGGACATTAAGGGGAAAAGTTTGAGCAAGTGAAGGGAGGAAATTGACATTAACTCCTCACAGCTAATTTATGTAGCCTTAATGGTGTGTAATTCCTTGAAGGAACCAACACTAGAGCCAATGTGTTTGTCAGCTGCCTCTGCAAAGGGATTCTAAAGTAAGAGCACCCACTGCAGCTCTGGACAACAATCAACAGTGATGACTCAATTAAGATTGTCTGATCCCTCTCCTATGACAAAACTTGTTGAATGAATTACATGCTCATCTAACCCTTTTACCTGAAAAGCAGTGACTGCATTTGCAAGTGCCACTGGAAAATGCACTCTGGTCCTGGCTTGCCAACCAGAAAAAGAAAATGGCTCACTTCGCTGGAGGTCTTCAGGGAAAAAAAGAGAGCTAGGCTGTAAGGGCCAATGAGACCCTGGAAAGGATGGTCAATACTACCCTAATCAACATTTTACTTAAGGAGGAAATAACCTTCCCTAAGAAGAAATAATACCTCCTTAGGAAGAAAACATTAACAGGGATCCAGCTTCTTCTACATATACATTTCAAAAATATGCATTGATTCAGTTTTACCCATTCCCCTACATCCTCCTGACTGTAATGCCAGGTAATTATGGCTGGTTTACAGTACTGGGTTTATTTATTTTTTGATACTGGGAATTGAACCCAGAGGCATTCTACCTCCAACCTACACCCCCAGCCCAATTTTATTTCTTATTTGGAAACAGGATCTCACTGGGTTGCTGAGAGCCTCCCTAAATTGCTGAGGATGGCTTTGAACCTACCATCCTCCTGTCTCAGTCTACCAAATACTAGAATTACAATCATGTGCCACCATGCCTGGCTATAGTACTGGATTTAAAAGATGCATTCCACTGAAGAGGATATTTCAGTTACTGTTTGCTTTTAAATGATAGGACCCAAGTAATCTCCCAGTATTTCTGGGTTGTTTTACCTCAGGGATTTGAAACCTCATTGGCTCTGCTTAATAAAACCCTAGTGAAGGACTTGGGAGAGTTGCAGTTGGATCATGAAGTTCTTCTGTCATATGTGAATGACTTGCTTATAGCCAGCTCAGATTATGAAAACTGCCTTTTTGAACACTATTACAATATTAAACTACCTGGCATCATGTGGATATAAGGGATTTTCAAGAAACAAGTTACCTATCTGGGATTTCAGATTAGCCAAGGTACCCGATGTCAGATGTCAGATCAGATCAGGCTCAACTGTTTTGAGCCATGAGGAACCCAGAGATTGGAGACATTATGTGGATTCCTGGGAATGGCAGGATTCTGCTATATTTAGATTCCACAGTTTGGACTAATAGCAAAACCCCTGTATGAGGCTTTAAATGAAACAGAGACAGGGCCTTTGACTTGAACCTCACAGTGGCAAATTCCATTTGAGAAGTTACAACAAAGTCTAATGATAGCCCCTGTACTAGATCTGCCTGACTTAAAAAAAGAGTTCAAATAGTATGTGCATGAAAGATAAGGTAAGGTCCTGGGAGCATCTTTCAGGCATTAGAAGACACAGTGCAGCCAACAAACCTCAAAGCAGCTAGACCACACAGCAAAAGGATGACTTTCCTGCTGTTGAACAGTAGCTGCCACTTGTGACTTACTACTGGAGGATGAAAAGTTTATTCCAGGACAATCTGTTACTATTTTTGTTCCTCACCAAGTACTGGTCCTATTAGAACAGAAGATTGGTTACTGGCTGAGTGCTGGGAAGATGGAAAGATACTAGGCCATCTTCCTACACAACACAAATGTCAGCCTTAAGATTGTGTCCGCCCTAAACCCAGTGACTGTTGCCAGCGAGTGATGATGGGTCAATGCAACACGACTGCCTGGAGATCTTGAACACTGTTTACTCTAGTAGGTTAGACTTGTCTAATCAGCCTATAGCAGAGCCAGACTGGGACCTTTTCACCAATGGGAGCGGCTTCATGGACAATGAACAACGGATAACTGGATACACTGTAGTCTCTGAACAACAGGTGATGGAAGCTGAAGCTTTGCCACCTGGAACATCAGCCCAAAAGGCTGAGCTCATAGCTCTGATGAGAGCTCTCAGACTGTCCAAAGGAAAGGAGGTAAGCATTTACACTGATTCAAAATATGTTTTCATGATAGTACATGCAGATGAAGCTATTTAAAATGAGAGGGGACTCCTCACCCCTGAAAATAAGAATATCGAACATACCCTTGAGATCCTGGCTTTAATTCAGGCTGTGACTGAGCCAAACCAGGTGGCAGTCATGTGCGGTCCCAGCCACCAGATGATTGACACTTACATAGCCAGATGAAATCAGGCCACCGATAGAGCCGCAAAAGAAGCTGCAAAGGGAAAAAAATCAATTATTGGAGCCCTGATATCTCAGCTTGGATTGGTCTACTACAAACCTCTTTATACTGAGGAAGATGCCAGGTGGGCCCAAGAGTGGGGCTTTGACTCAGGATAGTCAATTCCCATGGGAACTCTGTCAAGTGGAGACAGAATTCCCATGGGTTCTTCCTTCTGCCTGAAGCACTGGTCTGGCCCTGGGTGAAACACCTACATGAGAGTTCCCACTATGGGAGGGTCACTCTGGTGGATTTCATTAAGCCCCACTTGTGAGGGCTATATCTCCAGCAAACTCTCTACCAGGTAACTCAGAATTGCATTCCATACACTCGAAACAATCTGAAGACTGAAAGGCAGCCCACTGTAAAAGGAGCGCTGTGTGTGGGAGCACAGCCATGTGATTGATCAGCAAGTAGATTCACCCAGATACCCCATGCTGCAGCTAACCTCAGATACTTGCTTGTGTTGGTAGACACCTCCTCAGGGTGGGTTGAGGCCTATCCCACCAGAACAGAAAAAGTTTCAGAAATAAAGTTCTCTCGCAAGAACTTATTCCAAGAAACAGGTTCCTCTCCTCAATGCAGAGTAGCAGACTTTCCTTTATTGCAGAAATGACAAGTCCTTTATTGCAGTGACCAAGGCATGGGACAGCTAATGGAGACTGCATGTATTCTGGAAACCGCAATCTACCTGGAAAATGGAAAAGATGGATCATACTTTAAAGAAAGCAATGGCTAGATTATGTCAAGAAACTCACTTACAGTGGGATAAGATGTAGCCAATTGCCTCCCCTCTGGAAACAGGTGGACCCCAAGTGGGTTTAAATTGAGCACCCATAAAATAATGTAAGGGAGACTTTTGCTGGTGCCCTGGGGAAAGGGAATCTGTGATTATGGCAGAAAAATACTAGATTGGTACTGTATGTGCAAATATTAACCGCTGCATATGAGAATGCTTCTTTCAGGTCCCTGCCAAGGTTGGAATCACCTTTCTATCCCTGCCAGTTCAGGGACCAGGTCTTGCTCAAAACATGGAAAGGACAGGGACCTGAACAGCAACTGGGAAAAAAAGTAGAAAGAACCCTGTGATGTGCTTCTGACCACTCGTGTATCCCTAAAACTTGCTGGAGTGAACCCCAGGGTCCATCACACCTGAATGAAAAAGTGTCCTGAAGACTTAGCGAAGCTGTTTATCCTGCATGGACAATATCCCCCTCCCCCAGAGGACATAAATTACTTGTTTTAAAAACAAGTTGAGAAATCTTACATATTTACTAACTCTGTCTCTTTTTCCTATTCACTCTCAAGGCTGGTTAAAGTTTGGTTAGAATAGCCCAGACCTTGGCATCCTCAACCAGTGCAGTTGATTGCTGGGTCTGTCTTCCAAGAGCTGGATCTGCTATGGACCACAGCGACCCTTTTGTGCATTTGGTCAATGTCTTCACTCAAATCCTGGATGGAGACCAGACACCAGCTCAGAACCTCAAAACCTGTACAGTTATGTATTGAGTCCAAGTAGTACACTACCCAGCTGAAAAGGATCTTAATGTTCCCCGTATTTATTTTTCTCTCATTGTAGCTAATAAGACTTATACAATCCACAAAGACATATGAATTCCAGAGTATTTAGAAATGGTATGTCTCCTGGGCCAGGCCTATTATGTTCCCTGCAGAATAAAAAGCAGGGATTGACTATTCTTTCCAAGTTCGCCCTTGGATGGAACACATATAGGATTCTCCCAAGTTTCTATAACCATCCTAGTTATGATTGCCCTTGGATATGTGTCTTTCTGTTTACTCCTCTGTTGCACTGTTTTCTTTTTGTAAATGCACAACCAAAGCCCTAGTGGTCCAGGAGGAAAAATGGCAACAATAGGTTAAAAACCTTTCATTCTAAAAATCCCTCTGGATGCCCATTCCATAGATGTGAAAGGTAGATATTGACAGTGGGGAAAATGTAACAGGGGCCTGCTTCTGACTTTGGCAGCTAACAGATGGCCTGTTTCAAAGCTGACATTTTTCCTCCTTCCTTCTTTTGTCCTTCCCCTCACCTTCTCCCCATGTTAACAATAACCTGCTCTTATCAGTATACTGACAAAAGGGGTGAAGACCTGGTGCCTGTGGGTTTGAGAAAGAACCAGCTCAAGGAGACTTAGACATGAATTGTGTCCCTTTTGTCAAGCAGACCAGTGTGACCCTGAAGAATTAATTCTTAAAAGGGGACTCAATTCCTTTGTTTGGAGAGAATCGGGAGCTTGTTTCTGAATACTTAAGTTCACTGGTTTCTCCAATTTGCTAGCAAACCAATACATTTCTTTTTTCTTCCCAAGGCTTGTCCCAATTATTTGATTTGGCAAATTGGAGCAGGTACTGGAATTTGGTTTCACTTTAGTGAGGAGCATCTACTTTGCTTTGTGAAGGTGTTTGCTAATTGAGTTCATCACAGTTCCACCTGTCCAAAAACTAAGCTTTGAGGAACATACAGATTGAAATCTATTAAAATCATCTTTTTAACTTACTTGCATAGCCAGCAAAAAGACATCTAGATGCAGGCGTCTAAGATTTTTAACTGATTAACAAAAGAGATAAGAAATTATGAAGAGAGATGGGAGGTATTAAATTAAGCCTATTAAAGTTCATGGACAAAGTAAGTGAACAAATTCCATTTTCCACGGTAAACATATTCTGAAAGAAACAACTCAAAGTTTTGTTTGTTCTGCAATAGTAGAGAGAGAGATTTAATGTGAATGAATAACCCAGGAAAAACATGAATGTAGTTGTGGCTATCTCAAGAAAAGTTTTGGTAATTTTATTACACATAAGAAAAGACAGAGCCTTTTTACAATTAAATAAGACTTTTCTCCACCAGTCTGGTTGCCCATAATCTGTTTTCCACTTTGTGTTTACAGTTTTATCTTTTCAAGAACACTATATGAATGAAATCATGTAGTACATAACCTTTGGGGATTGGTTTCTTTCACTCAGCATAATAGTCTGGAGATTCATCCAGGCTGTGCATACCAATAAACAGATCCTTCTTTTTAATTACTGCCTAGCATTCCGTACTATGGGTATAGCACAGTTTACCACACACCCGCTGACAGACATCTGGACTGTTTTCAGTTTGGGGTTATTTATAAATGAAGCTGCTATGAACATTCATGTACATGTCTTTGTGTGAGCATAAGTCTTCATTTCTCTTGGCTAAATGCCCAGAAATGAGATTGCTGGATCGTATCTTATGGTGGTTGCCTATTTAGTTAAAAAAAAAACCCTGCCAAACTGTTTTCCAGAGTGGCTGCAGCATCTTACATCCCCTAGCCATGTACGAGATCTGTTTTCTCTGCATCCTTGCCAACATTTGGTATTGTCAGTATTTTAATTCTAGCCATTCTAATCGTAGCTCACAGTGGGTTTATTTGCATTTCTCAAGTGACTAACAATGTTAAACATCTTTCATGTGCTC
>PVJS01009497.1:26541-50320 GCA_004027185.1 Glis glis
TTTTTTTTTTTTTTTTTTTTTTTTTTTTTTTTTTTTTTTTTTTTTTTGGTGGTACTGGCAATTGAATCCAAGAATGTTCTACCTTGGAGCTACATCCCCAGCCTTATTTTATTTTTTATTTTGAAACAGGGTCTCACTAAGTTGCTGAGGGCCTCACTAGATTGTTGAGGCTGGCCTCAAACCTGCATTTCTCCTGTCTCAACCTCCCAAGAGGTTGAGATTATAGGCCTGTGCCACCACGCCCAGCTTGAGAGGCTTGTTTTGTTTTGTTTCGGTACTGGGGATTGAACCAGGGCCATTTTACCTCTGATCTACACCTCCAGACCTTTTTATTTTATTTTATTTTATTATTTTGAAATGTGTCTTGCTAGGTTGCTAAGGGTCTCACTAAGTTGCTGAGACTGGCCTTGAACCTGTGATCCTCCTGTCTCAGCCTCCTAAGTACTAGGATTACAGGCATGTAACCACCATGCCTGGCTAAGAATTGTTATATGTCTTAAATCCTATTACTTTGTCAGTTATGTGGTTTGCAGATATTTCCTCCCACCCTGCAGCTGGTCTTTTTATCTGTAATTTCACGGGGTCTTTCAAAAGCCCAGGTATTTCTGTGCAGGCATTGGAGCTTTGCTGTTGGCCATTCTGTTAGCCGGTGCCTTGGTGCCCAAGTGACCAGCTTGGAGAGCTGGTCCAGAGGCAGAGGTGAGGCGGGGACCTCCCTAAGTGCCTGCTTCCCTGCAGGCCTGGTCGAGTTTGGGGTTAAGGTCTGGCAGGCAGTTTGTCCCTGCAGCACAGTGCTAGAACTAAATCATATGGCCTCATAAGTTATATAGCTTATTGGCTATTCCTCAGACATATGGCCAGACCCACTGCAAGGAGGATTGGATATAGTCAAGATGTACTAAAGGAGGAAAAGGAATGGGTTTGGGAAATGAGCTGTCACCAATACCATTTTTAGAGAAGAAAGATGAGACCTGAAGAAGTTTAATTCCTTGCTTTGGATCTTACAGTTAGTAAGTTGTGCAACTGGAATTAGACCATAATCAGCCTCCTACAAACCACATTCTTTCCTCTTTTTTTTTTTTTTTTTTTTGGAAACAGAGTCTCGCTAAGTACTGAGAGTCTCCCTAAGTTCCTAAGAGTCTCCCTAAGTTGCTGAGACTGCCGGTGAAACTGAGATCTTCCTGTTTAAGCCTCCCAAGTACTGGGATACAGGCGGGGGCATGTGTGTCACCACACCCAGCAAAATTCTTTCCTCCCTATTATTGCATTGTCTGTACACGTGGCAGGTCCCGTTTCTGAGTCTTCACTTGAAACTCCCATGATGATCAAGCTGGGGCTCCTCTTTCCAGGTTCTCCTGGATGGTACATTATCGCTCATCGCCCCATCCTCCCACCTCCCAGCTTCTGCTGCTTCCTCCTTCCTTTCAGCCTAAGAACTTATCCAAGTCTCTTTCACCCTGACATTTCCCCCATATCCCTCCGTTGGAATCGGCCTTCTGCTTTCCCAAGCACCTAAAATTTCTTTAGTAAGTCACAGATTCTTACCGTTCTCTCTATATATAATTTTTATGAACCAATTACCAGATCCTGACCATATGTTACCTCAAAACAACCCCATTAGGATATTATGATTTTCCACATTTTACAGGTGAGGAAACCAAGGTGAAAAGTTGTGTGACGTTGTCTTGCTCAGGGTCACATAGCAGTTAAGTAGTAGAGCTGGATTGGAATTCAGGTTGGACTTTCTGCCAAGAACATGTTCCCACCATACAACCACTAGGCCCATTCAGCCCACACTCACCCCTCTTTACCAGGGTCTCTTAGGTAGACTCCATTCTATTAATAACAACAAACAACTCAACGTTTCCTTTTCCTTCTCTATTTCTTTTTTCTTTTGGTTTGACTTGAAAACAAACATCTATCTAGTGAGGGTTAAGCCATAACTTTCTTCCATTTTTTTGTTTTTGGTACTGGGGATTGAACACATGGGGTTTCTACACTTGTGCTAGCCCCCCAAACCCTATTTTATTTATATTTTGAAACAGGTACTTGTTAAGTTGCCAAGGATCTCTGTTTCTGAGACTGGCCTCGAACCTGTGATCTTTCTGTCTCAACCTCACAATTGCTGGGATTATAAACGCATACCACTACACCCTGCTTCTAAGCCCTATCTTCAACCTAACCTTAGATCTCTTCTCTCTGAACAGTCCAACTTTATCAAAATGATTGTCTAGGCTTGGTGATGATAACCACCAAACCAGAACCATCTCTTGCACTTTTCCTTCTCTCCTCCACCCTAGAGAGAATTTTCCTGTATAAAACTAATCCAATTGAGCAGAGACAGCCTAGCTTGGCCAGAGACCAGAACAGATGCCCCTGGTTTGTTTTCAGTTGTGCCAATCTCCTGGGTGGAATTCCAAAAACTCACTTCATGCCCCAGTGCTTGAGCTTCCCAGGAATCCATTTAACTGATAGCAGCCTGCTTCTGTGCAGATAGATATCCTGCAGAGAAATTTTATGTGAAAGATGGCTGCACATTGTACTGATTGTTGCATTGTTTACACATGTGGTGACCTTCAAAAATGGCTTTGGGAAAGTAACAAGGAAATAACAAAGCTAGTTGGTGTGGTTCTTTCTCTCCTCCTTTATTAGATTCAACTCTGGTTTGTTATGCAATGTTGTGGAATTCCTTGGAAATGTGCTATGTGCACCTCTAAGGCAAACAGGAAGGTCAACAACCCCAGTGTTGTAATGTTCCAGCCTGAAATCTGATTGGATAACAAATAGAGTCATTGTCCTTTTGGAAGGCAGCAAATAGTATATGGCAGCAGGGCCCCAAGGTTGAGGCAGAGAGAGAAAAGGACAGAGGAGACAAGAACCTGGCGACTCCTAAAATCCACATCCGAGTTGGCTCCCAGTTTCTGGTGAAACCATCCCTCAAACTCTAGAGGGAGACTGTTGAATCATGAAGCTTATTGCCATCCTTTTCCTCTGTTCCAGGCTGCTACCAAGTTTAACCCAGGAATCTGTCACCCAGGAAATTAACTGCAATGAGGAGGATGTGTTTAAGGCTGTGGATGCTGCTCTGAGGAATTATAACCACAGGAACGAAAGTAGCAACCAGTTTGTATTGTACAGTGTCTCTGAGGTCAATAAGACGGTGAGTGAGCTGTGTTCTATCTTGAAGTTACTTGGGATTTGTGCTGTCACTTGGAAGCCACCTCTCTCTCTCATACACATACACACACACCACCACCACCACCACCACCACCACACCAGCCACCATCACCACAAATGACAACTACCAGAGAACTTGTAATCAAAGGTAGGAGCTTACTGCTCTTGGAAAAGACCAACACCATTCTCTGTCCTGAAGGTAGAGGCCAGGGTATGACTAGTCCTTGGGCAACCAAGAGTGGCTTCCTGGGAAATCAGAGAAAGCAGTATCCTAGAATGAAATGAAACAGAGGTAGGAAGAGAAGGTTGAAACTAAGCAGAGAGGAGAAGCCAGGTACTCAGCCCACAGCAAGAGGATTCACTGGGTCTCTGGCCCTAGACTGAAATACAAAGACCTCTAAACCTTAAATGGTTGGGGTGGGGGATGTCTAAAATGAGTCAGGAATGATATTGGCATGTTTTTATGGCATTTAGACAAAGTATCTACCATGAAGTCTGTATGGCTAAATGCACCAAGCTTAATAGCAATGTTGTGGTGTGCTTTTAATTTACTTTAATCTCTGTGCTTATGCACTCAGGTAGGAGACACATACTGCCCGGAAGCATAATTCAAAGAAATTCAACTCTTTCAAGAATTTGTTTAAATGTCACTATGAAAGATTAATATTTCTTTGGATTAGTTAAGCAACTGGTTACTTTAGCAGAAAAGAATTCAACCATGTGACATCATAAGGATAAAGATGAAAGTCTGATTGGATGTTTGTTTTTGTTTGTTTCTTTTTCCAAAGTAAAATTGAGTCATTTGGCTTCACAATCCAGTATAGTAGAATAAAAAAGTCTGCCTCCTGGTGCTCTTAAGTAGCTCTTTATTGGTGGTGACATGTGACAAATGTCGGTTATGTTCTAAAATGTCCACATAGTCCTGTTTCATCTTTCTTTACCACGTGGGTACAGCTGACACCACCTGCTGCTTTTTAGGCCTGCAGCATTAGCAAAGTGGAAGGAAGCTTGGAGATCATCCCCACTGACTCCATCGTCTCCCTGATACAAATACAGTGATCAGGCAGGCTCTGGGGGAACACGGCCCTGGGCTCCGGGAGACCAAGGATGTGGGGCAGCTCTGCCTTCCTGAGGTTGTGAGGCTGCCTGAGACATGCCCTATCTTCTTCAGGACTCCCTGCTTTCGACTACAAAGTGAGTGGCTGGACAACATGCCCTTCCAAGTCCCTTACTACTCTGACATGCCAGGATTCTACATTTGAAAACATGTCTGAGCACCTTTGCACTCTAAAACTTATTGTATGACATCTTAGAAAAATTAGGTCACCAAAAAAGGGAACAAAGTACTGACATAGTCCACAACATCCTACATCCTTCAAGGCTAAGCTCTGAAAATATGCAAAGTACTTTCAAAGTGTTTATGGCTTCTTTAAGCCATATATAAGAACCACATGTTGTATGATTCCATTGCTATGAAATGTCTAGACTAGGAAGATACACAGAGACAGAAAGCAGGTTATTGGGTTCCAGGGGACTGTAGGCAAAGGAGAATGGGAGAACTGCTAATAATTACTAATGCGCAAAGGATTTCTTTTCTTTTTCCTTTTTTTTTAATTTTGTGGTACTTGGGATTCAGCCCAGTGGCATTCTAACTCTGAACTACACCCCTAGCCCCATTTTAATTTTTTTTTGTTTGTTTTGAAACAAGGTCTTAATAGTTGCTGAGAGTCTTGCTACTTTGCTGAGGCTATCCTCAGACCTGCGATCTTCCTATCTCAGCTTCCAAAGTGCTGGGATTATAGGTATGCACCACCATGCCCAGCAGGATTTCTTTTGGGGGGTGATAAAATTCTCTAAAATGGATTGTAGCAATAGATGTAATTATACTGAAAAGTACTGAGTTGTATACTTCAATTGGGCCAATTGTATGGCATGTGAATTTTATCTCAATAAAGCAGCTTTAAAAAGTGGGGAAGAAGCCAGACATGTTGCATACCTGTATCCCAGTATTTAGAAGGCTGAGACAGGAAGATTGCAGATTCAAGGGCAGTTTCAGCAACTTAGCAAGACCCTCAGCAACTTAGTGAGCAAACCTGCTTCAGAATTTTTTAAAAATGTAAAAAATGGCTGGGGTAAAATGTCCCTGGGTCCAATCCCCAGGACAAAAGAAAAAAAAAAGGTGGAGAGGAAGGAGTTGGGAAAATTAGAAAACAGAACAGCCAGTAAACTTAACTAAAAATCACTCATAACTAATCCCACCATACTAAGATAACTGTTAACATTTTAAAAATAAAGCTCTCTCTTCGTTTTGTAAAAGTAACAGATATTCATTAGGAAAAATAGTCAGACAATTTAGAAATGTTTGTTTAAAGAAGGAAGAGAATTATAATCACACCACTGAGAGACATTGTAACAGATTGCTGTGTATCTCCTCAGACTTTTTAAAGAGGTATATGTACATATAAAATGGGCTAATACTATGGCTACTTCTTTGTAATCTTTAAAAATATATTTGTAAATACATTATAAATAGTCTTCCAAGTAAATGTTTATTAAAATATAAATATTTTGATTTTTTTTTGTACTGTGGGGATTCTACCCCTGAGAGGCATTCTACCACCAAGCTACATCCCCAGCCCACTTTATTTTGTATTTTGAAACAGGGTCTTACTAAATTGCTGAGCCTGGCTTTGAATCTGTGATCCTCCTGTCTCATCCTCCCAGGTACTGGGAGGCATATGCCACCATGCCCAGCAATATTTAGATTTTTAGCGAATGTTGGACTCTCATTGAATCAAATCAAAATGACATTCATAACTCCACCAAAACCCACTCAAATTATTAGTTGTTGGGTCCACTGGATGAACTCTGTATATCTTTGGTTGCTTTTTTCAGGTTGGCCCTGAGACATTTTATTCCTTCAAGTATAAAATCAAGGAGGGTGACTGTCCTGTTCAAAGTGGCAAAATCTGGCAGTACTGTGACTACAAGGGACCTGAGGAAGCTGTGAGTATGTTGGTGATTCCCCAACCCCCAGCTTCCTCCATTCAGCCCGCTGGGGTTTAAAATTTTAAATTACATTAGTTCTAAAACTGATACATAAAACAAAATGTGTCTATACTTATGCCCTACCATGTGATGTTTTAATACATGTACACATTATTAATGTTTAACTCAAAGATCTACCTCCTCAAACATTTGTCATTTATTTATGGTGACAACATTCAAAATACTTTCTCCTAGCTTTTTGAAATACATAGTACACAGTTATCTATTGTCACCCTATGGTGCAATAGCAAGCCAGAACTTCTTGCTCTTATCTAACTGTGACTTAGTACCCATTGACCAACCGTTGCTGGTCCCTCCCCGCGATTCTTCCCAGACTCTGGTAACCAGAAACCAACTGGTTCTTTGGGGTCAACTCTTTTAGATTCCACATGAGTGAGCTCAAGTAGTTCTTGTCTTTGTGTGTCTGGCTTACTTTACTTGACATAATGATCTCCAGTTTCATCCTTGTCACAAATGATGATCCCATTGTGTTTTGTTTTGTTTTATGGCTGAACAGCATTCCATTCTGCATATGCACCACATTTTATTTTTCCATTTATTGGTTGTGAGTTTTTTTTGACTTGTGCAGGGATGAATAATATTGTTGATCCTGTTGATGAAGGAGGCAGGTAAACATTCATTGTGTAGAAAAGTCAGAGGCTTACTGTGTTCTTGCACAGGTAGACAAATGAGAGATAAGCCAACAGTTAAACAAGGAGAATGCCCTCCCATGAGAAGGGGTCCTAGTGACCAAGCAGGACATGTGGGAGAGACCCCAGAGACATGACAGATCAACATTTGCACTGAGCTCAAGGTCTGATGAGATTAAGATGTGCTGCTTTAACTACGCAGTCCTGAGTGTAAATCTGGACTTTGTCTCCAGCCCGCCGAGTGATGGCAGGCAGGCTGCTTGGCCTCTCTGAACTGGTGATCTCCTCTAGAAAAGGGAGAGAAATGGACCTCACCAAGTTGTTGGAGGATGAAATGAGATAAAAGACACAAAGGACCTTGTTAACAATGGCTCCCTTAACCAAATGCCTAATTTATGCCGGGCACACCAGAGCTGGGTATGTTGCCTTGATTAAAGGAGGTTGCAGTTAGCATCTGTTAAGAAGCAAGCCTCTCTTTTTGCAGTCCATGGATTCCTTCTTTTATGTCAGAATATTGGTATATTGCATGTGTTTTGAACAAAACAGTCACCTGTAGTTATATACAGGCAACAGACTCCAAGTCAGGAAACCAGGATGGTGGTACTGGTTCCCACCCTCAGTGAGCTCATCTGGCAGGTGGGGGTGACAAGCCGCTGTGTCCAGCACTGCCTGCCTCTCAGGACTGTGGGGATGAAGAGAGATGCGCATTATCCAAGAGAACAGTGTCTATGTGAATGAAGAACGATAAGACAGAACAAAACAAAATTAGACACCTTTGGTGTATTTGCACATTTTCTCTTCGTGACATCCCTCTGAGATGCATGTGGCACCTGTCCTACAAGATGGGTAAACTGAGACTCCAAGAGGCAAAGGAGGTGGATGGAGGGAACAGCTAGTAAGCAGCTGAGCTGGAACTGGACAACACTGATGCCAAGGTCCTTGCTCTTTCCAACAGGTGAAATTGAAGTTTATATGAATAGTAGTAACCCATGCAAACTGAGAGGTGGACGAGTACAGAGTTTAGCAGGTTCTAAGCACTGTGTGCACTTTAGTGCAAAAGAACTATCTCTGGGGCTCTAAACACGCAAGCCTGAAAGCCTCACCATTTATACGGCCTCTCCTCTGATATGTGGTGGATATCAGTGGTCTATAAAAAGAATCACTAGGCTATGAAAATACTCACGCTTGTGTCTCAAAACTGTTAAAAAAAACTTCACAAGTGTTTATTCTTCTTGTAAAGACAGCCATGTTTAGCAACAGTACTAGGTGAACTTCTCCATTGGAAAGATGAGGGTAATGGTTTCTATCTTTTCTTTCAGGCCACAGGAGAATGCACAGCAACCGTGGGGAAGAGCAGGAGCAGGAGCTTCTCCGTGGTTTCCCAGACTTGCCAGATTACCCCAGGTAGCCCAGGTTAAGACGAACCTGTCTAACTTGTCTAAGAGCCAAGAGCATGTTTGTCAGATAAAATTGATATGAAAGCCGGGCGTGGTGGCGCACGCTTGTAATCCCAGTACTTTGGGAGGCGGAGACCCGAGGATCCGGGTTCGCGGCCAACCTCAGCGTGCATGCACGGGCACATGATCTATCTCTCTCTCTTTCCTCTCTCCTCTCTCCTCTCTCTCTCTCTCTCTCTCTCTCTCTCTCTCTACCTAGTGAGGCCCTCCGCAACTTCGTGAAACCCGGTTTCAAAAATAAAGCATAAAAAAATAGGGCCGGGGGTGTAGCGCGGAGGTAGAACGCCCCTAAGTTCAATCCCCGGTACCGCAAAAAAAAAAAACAAAAAACAAAAAAACAAATTGATATGAAATATATTAAATCCTCATTTAGGTTTCATATCTGTAATGTTTCAATTTTATGAAAGGATAAATTCATGTATTACCTTTATAATTAAAATAAATATTAGGGCTGGGGATATAGTTCAGTGGTACAGCTCTTGCCTAACATGGAGGAGGAAATGAGTTCAATTTCTATGACCACAAACTAATAAAATAACATAAATTTGAAATAATTGTGCATGATATTGTGTATACAAGATGTTACTGAGTGAATGGTAGGATTTGTTTTCCCTCTCACTAATAACCAGTCTTGTGTCTTCATTTTTTCTAAGCCTATGGAGTTGACTGGAAAGTTTGTTTTCAGGTCCTTCTAAATAATCTTCTTGGTTTAAGACAGTGTATCAAATGCTGGTTTTGCTTGTTAATGCTCCCTTTTGCCTGCTCTTCCTTAAGCCGTGGGCCCTATGCAGACAAGGCATTACCCCTGCATTGGCTGCATGCAACCCACATCAACCAAGAGCCCAGACCTGGATCCCATCTTGACTCATGCCATTCAACATCTTAACAACAAAGTGGATCATTCCCACCTCTTTGCTCTTGGAGAAGTGAAAAGAGCCCAAAGTCAGGTTAGTTTGTTAATTTTTCATGTCTCATGATGCTGTTAAAAATCTCTAGAATCTTTATGTTTAGGATTTCATAACCCAAAATGAGCCATTGGTAGACAGAAAATGTCTGATTCCAAGGCTGAGTTTTCATGTGAAAAGCGCTCAATTGAAAGGTTTCCTCTTGGTGTGAGTGGGAGAGTACAATTCGTAAAGGAAAAAAGGTGGGTAATCACACCTCCTTCGTTTGAAAAAAAATGAACAAGCAGTCATTATTACATATTCTTCCCAGAGATGGTAAAATGGAAAAGTCTTTCTGGCCTTAGGGTTTTAAGAACTCCATATCAGCATTTTGCTTTCATGAGCTAAACATGTTCCCAAAATATTAAATTGCATCTTAAAAGGTTATTATGACTTTCTGTGTGTAGCGGATGGTGTCGATATTGATTGATTGAGATGGCTCTCATGTGAACGACAATGGAGTCTAAATGGCTATTGGAAAAGCAAGACAGCTGAGAGGGCTGGAGAAGAGAGTGATATCTATCTCTCCTACCTTCCTTCCACCAGTGTCTTACTTTTACTGAGGGTTTTAACCAAAACACTGTAAGAAATTATTAATCATAAGAGATAGCAAAGCAGTCATGAGGTGAGTCTGGGAAAAACATCAAGGTTGTCACAGATGAATCAGGGAAGGAAAGGGTAAACAAGGAAGCTGTCAGCGTCTTTGCTTATAGGTCTTATTTGGTCCTTGGAGATTTGTCTTCATGCAGAAATCTCCACTTGGGTGGGCAGTTTGTGCCCCTCCCAAGCCAGAACACGGTGACCTCAAAGATGATGACTAACAAGGCCCGCAACATCTGTGTACCCCCTAAATTATAGCTTCTATATCATCAGGGTGAAAAAATTAAATGCCTAATAATCTGGTCTTTTTTATTGACTCAATTCACCAAGGCCCGTCTAAGTTGACTGGGACCCTTATATTTCACCTTATTATGAGCGATTCACTTTAGTCAGTACCATTCTCTGCATTTAGTACACCCATGGCTTGCCTGGATGCGAGATGCACGTTTTCCTCAATTCTGTGCATGTATAGCTGTCAGGGTGGGCCCAGCCCAGAGTAAAGCAGGAGAAATCTTATTACCTGGTGTTCTGAGAACCCGTAAAGGCCTCTCAAGCTCCAAAGTTTCCTTATCTAGAAAAGCATTATTATCTCACAAAATTCAATAAAATGTTTCCTTTCTGCAGACTATTAGAGTAAATATTGCTAGGCCTTATTGAAGAAAACACAGCAACTCTTATCTATTATACCTTTTTTTATTTGCCAATAAATAGGTGTGTGTGTGTGAGTGTGTGTGTGTGTTTGTGTGTGTGTGTGTGCACGCATGTGTGTCTCTTGTGGGAATCTCAAGGTGCTCAACATTTATTCATTAATGACTTTTATCAGGTAATAATAATTTATATTTCTTGAGCACTTATTATATGCCATGCAGTGTTTTGAATTCTTCATAACTTTTTTTATATCACTGTGAATAATGGTTAAACTCTCCTTTAAATACTCCATGCAAACCTGTTGCAGGTGGTGGCTGGAACGAATTATGAAGTTACCTACACTGTTGTCCAAACTAACTGTTCCAAGGAGAAATTCCTCTTCTTAACTCCAGACTGCAAGTCTCTTCTGAATGGGGTGAGCAAGCAAAAGTTTAATTGTACAGTTCTTAGCACTCTGTTTACACAATTCCCAGGCACAGGAACTATCAAGCATAGTGGGGAGACTGTCACTAAAGCATAGATGACATTCAGCAGATCATATTCACAGTCACTCAGGATCCCTGAAGCTCACGTCCCTGGAAAGCTTGCTTACCTGGTCAAAGAATCTGCACATCTTGCAATAAGTATTTACAGAATAAACCTGGGACTAGGAATGTCCTGGAGACAAATGATGAGATCGTCAGGTTTGTCTTTCCTGTCTTCTTGGTAGAGCTGGAGAAAACCGTGAGGACACTGAGCTGCAGAACACTGCGAGGTCCTCGTGTCCTCGATGTGCTCAGTGTCCTTCTGGTGCTCTTCATCTCTCCCCAGGGCAGTGCTCCCTTCAGACTTCCTCACCTCCCCTCTTCACCTGTATTAAGACATGCTGAGTCTCTACCCCTTTGTGGCCCTTCCTAGGGTGCTATCTCGTCATCTCAGCCACAGTTATGCTAGAATGCTGTCTCTCATGGTGACAGTGGCTAGTGGATGTTAAGATGACTAAGCAGCCCTTCCCAGGGATATTTGCATTTTAGCAGAGATTGTCCTTTAACCAAAGAATTGCTGCAAGTCCTCTAATCTAGCATTCTGCTTCAGAAGTTCTATCATTTGGGGAAAACAAAGGAAAATACGGACCACAAGATGTTAATTTAGGTATTATTTTAATAGAAAAACATTGGAAATAAATTACATATGCAGCGTTAGGAAATGGTTAATTAAATTACAGTATACTAGTGTCGTAGAATACTGTTTATAGCGCTTTTAGTGACACAGTAGAATGGTTGCAAAAAGAATCAGGATACAAAAATATACATAGATTCATCCAAATATATAAAGTAAATGTAAATATAAACAGTGATAAAAATAAATATTCCAAAGTGTAAAATATAATTAACTTTAGAATTATGCATGCTTTTTCTGATTCTTTATGCTCTTTGGAATTCCTCAATATTTCTCTAATTTTCTAGTTGAACACATGCTCATTTTATAACAGAGAAAGAAGTAAAATTGACATAATCAAGACAGTGAAATGGCAATCCACAGAATGAGAGAAAAGATTTGCAAATCTCCATCTGATAAGGGTTCAATGTGCAGAATATATACAGAACCCCTACAACTCAACAACAAAAAGATAAAACAATTTAAAAATGGACAAAGACTCCAACAGACACTTATCCAAAGAAGATAGACAAATAACCAATAAGCACATGAACAGATACTCCACATCATTAGTCCTCAAGGAAATGCAAAGACAAACCTCAGAAAGATGCCATTTCAAACCTGGGAGATGGCTATCATCAAAGAAAGTCAAATAAGCAATGTTGGAGAAGTTGTAGAAAAATTGGAACTTTTGTATATTGCTGGTAGAAATATAAAGTAGTGCAGCCACTGTAGAAACAGTTTGATAATTCCTCAAAAAATTCAACATAAAATGACATCTTTAAAAAATGACATTTATCATATATGTGTTCCTTTATTGGAAATATGCGTATTATACAGAAACCTTTAAGACAATGTAGAAACATAGGAAAAATAATATTGAACCACACAGCCTAAGACCTCAACACATCTTAGTATATTTTCCTCTTGTTTTTTTTGGGAAGATTGGAGAGTTATGGACCATTATCAGTGACTTTTTCTTTTTCAATAGCTGTGGCTATTTTACATGCTATTTTTTATATAAGAATATGGCCATGTCATTAAAATTCTTGGTACATGCTATTTGTTTAGGTTTTGGTACCCAAATTATAGTTTTATTTAGAGAACGAATTGAGAAGTTTGCCATTATTTTCTATATCCCAAGTTCGTTTATATAGTATGGAAAACCATGTATCTTCAATTTTTAAAAATATTCACCTATAAATGTCTATGTTTGGAGGTGAAAAGTTAAGTTTTCTTCTTGTTCTTAAGTCAGTGTCGATCATTTATAATTTTCAGAAAAGTATCCATTTCCTGAGGATTTAAATTACCATATACTTGTTTATAATACTCTCTTATTCTTTTTACTTCACTGAATGCTTTGCTGTGTTGTCTTTTTTATGCACCACCATGCCCAGCCTTTTTGTTGTCGTTATTGTTCTTATATTATTAAAGCTGCAGTGAATATCATTGAAATAAGGACTTCTATTTTAGATTCCTAGAAATCCAATTACTGCGTTTGGCTTTTTTCCTTTCCCCAGTCAAAAGACCATTCAACTGTTTTTATTAATGCCAATGTTTTCTGTTTTCTATTTCATTGGTTTTTCTTTTACCATTATTATGTCCTCCTTCTTACTTTCCTTAATTATTATTCTTGTTTTTAACTTCTTGAGATATACATCTATATTTGAGGGCATTTTGTTTGTTTTTTGCTGCTGTTATTTTGGGGGGTTACTAGGTATTGAACCCACGGGCATTCGATTTCTGGGCTAGAACACCAGCCCCCTCCCCCCTTTTTTATTTTGAAACAGGGTCTTACTAAGTTGCTGAAACTAGCTTCAACCCTGTGATTCTCCTTTGTCAGCCTCCCAAGTACTGGAATCACAGGTGTATGCCACCATGCCACACTTGCCTCTCATTTGAACTTATGGAATCATATAAAACCATGACAACCTCAAATGCTATTCTCCCAACATTATGCTTTATCCCAACTTTTTTTAGGTTTTATAGGGATTTTAATTTTCTTTTAGTCATGAGGTCAAAGAATGTGGCCTGTATTATTCCTGTTTTGTAAAGTTTATTGAACTTATTTGTGACCTAATGTAAAAGCTATTAAAAATATTGTGTGATTCTTAATAACGTTTACTTAAAATCATATGTGTCATATGAGAATATTATTTAAACCAATCTTTATTTTGTTATCCAAGTCCTCTATGATTTTATTTATTTTTATCCATTTATCCTGTCTCAGATTTATAGCTGAATTTTAAATTTTTCCACCACATTTTTTCTATTTCTACTCATAATTCTTGTGTTTTCTGCCTTAAGAATTTTGATTCCATGCCAATGTAGTCTGTACCTTTACGTGCGGGTGGGGGAGGTTGGGGTACTAGGGATTGAACCCCAGGGTGCTCTACCACTGAGCAACACCCCTAGCCCTTTCTTTATTTTTCATGTTGAGACAGGGTCTCAGTAAGTTGCCAAGACTCTCCTTGCCTCAACCTCCCAAGCACTGGGATTACAGGCATATACCACTCTGCATGGTATGCTCTAGTCTCTATCTTTAAAAAATAAGTTGTTTTACTACTTTTATGAGTTTTGTTACCTTGAATCTTATGTTTTAATATTAATAATATTCTAGCTCCTTTTGTGTATATCTGCCTCATAGCTTTGCCTATCCTTTATTTTTTAGCTTTATCCTTTTTATTAAAAGATATGATCCTTAAAGCTATACTACATCAGTTTTATTCTCTTTTTTAACCCTTTTCCTCTCTACAATGATTTAGGAAGTAGATATTTTATTTTTAATATTACTAGCTATTTAAAGATTCTTAAATGTGTTTTAATTTTGCTTTTTAAAAACCAGGATATGGGTGAATGTACAGATCATATATCAGCGGATCTTCAGCAAAAAATTGTTGCCTTCTCACAGAACTGTGACATTTATCTAGGTGAGAAATAACACACGTTGACGCCCCAGTAGTGAAATAGTGGTCCTAGATAGCAGGCTGTCTTTTCATATAAACCCTGCTTTTGTTCCCACGGGATAGCTCCAAGTATACACAACCTGCGGCCTTTCTGAGAACTCTGCACTCCTTCCCTGGCCACTGCACCTGCTGCAGCTGAGACTGCCCTGCAGGAGGCCAGGAAAGGATGTGGTGACAGAAGGGAAAGTCTCTGTTCTGTGGGCAAAGTTGGCCTCCACGTACCCCGCCAGCTGGTCTTGCTCATGCACAAGTTGTTCTTAAATCTGGTGGTGTAAGTTCAAGATTACTGCATCTCATTTTAACTACTCAGAATAAATCCTTCCAATTAAAATTGAGATTTTTTTGTATATTTTAATGGAGGGAAAGGGAGACAGTGTGAGTTTACGGTTGAGTCACTACTCCTTTTTTTTTTTTTTTTGGCACTGGGGATTGAACCCAGGGGCATTATATCTCCGAGCTACACCCCCAGCCCTAATTTTTTTTTTTATTCTCACTAAATTGTGGAGGGCCTTACTAAGTAGCGGAGGCTGGCCGCGAACCTGGATCCTCCGGTATCAGCCTCCCACGTACTGGGATTACAAGCATGAGCCACCACGTTCGGATGAGTCAGTACTTCTTATAAAAAGAGTTGGCTTTTCTCATACTTGGAAAATAGTTGCATCCATTCTGTGATGAAAAGCATGACTGAAGCTGCCTGTTCCCCAGAGCCACGAACTTGAGTTTTCCCACGGGACAATTAGCCCTTAGAATTAAGCATTACTTTTTATAGTTGCCACCAAAAATTCAGGGAAAGTGCAGCACATTGATTGAGTCACTACCACCCTCTGGCTGAGTCTGTCTCCCTGAACACTGGGCTCTGAGGAGGGGAAAGAAGACAGGCAGGAAGTGCAGGTGGCACAGATAAGCTTCCTCACTCTGCTGGGCCTGGGCTGCCATGCAGCACTCTATAACTAAGGATGCTGGCTCCTGTGTGCAGAGGTGCTAGGCTGCACCTTCCATGCACGCGTTCACTTAAAACCTGATTCTTTCAGGGGAGGACTTTATACGACCACCCCCCACGAACTGCCCTGGCTGCCCCAGCGAGATACCTGTCAACAGCCCAGACCTGAAGGAGGCGCTTACGCATTCCATTACAAAGCTTAATGCACAAAATAACGGAGCCTTCCATTTCAAGATTGACACTGTGATAAGAGCTACATCGCAGGTCTGTAAATTATGCAACAAAAATGGGGATGTTATAGTCTATGTGCCAATCACTTGCTAGTTTTGCCACCAATCTTGACTCTGGATTGGGAAACAGTATTCTTGGTGATGGGATTTGGTAGATTTGAATTCTAAGCCTGCATGTTTGTTTTCTTTCTTTCTTTTGACACTGGGGATTGAACCCAGGGGCATTCTACCTCTGAGCTACGCCCCCAGCCCTATTTCATTTTTTATTTTGAAACAGGGTCTCACTAAGTTGTGGAGGGCCTCACTAAGTAGCTGAGGCTGGCCGCGAACCCAGATCCTCCGGTCTTAGCCTCCCAAGTACTGGGATTACAAGCATACACCACCACGCCCGGCTGCATGCTTGTTTTCTATCTGTAAATGACTAGGGTGAAGATCAAAGAAGATAATGTATGTCAAATCACTTTTCAAACTAGAAAATACTATAGAAATACTAACAACTATTTGTAATTAATAAAATTCAAGGCTAGGAAAAGCAAGACTGTTATTCTGTGCCTTTGGGGACTTACGTCTCATTACAAGAACGCTTAGTGCCTGGGCTCTGCCACATCAGTCAGTCTCAGTGACTGGATTCTCCACTCTCTTATCTCCATGCTGGTTCTCCCACTGTTGCCTCTGCCTGGGGTGCCCTTCCCTCTGACAAGTGTCCATGTGGGGATTCATCTCACCTTTCCTGCCCTGTCAATACAGGAGAAAGAGTGTCCTCACCAGGAGTCAGAGACCTGCTCCAGGTGGCATCTGCCACTCTCATCCTGGGTGACCCCACATCTGTAAAATTTGGGGGGAGGAGCCGGGCGTGGTAGCGCACGCTTGTAATCTCAATACTTTGGGAGGCGGAGACCGGAGGATCCGGGTTCGCGGCCAGCCTCAGCTCTCTCTCTCTTTCTCTTTCTCTCTCTCCCTCTCTCTCTCTCTCTCTTTCTCTACCTAGTGAGGCTCTCTGCAACTTCGTGAGACCCGGTTTCAAAATAAAGCATAAAAAAATAGGGCCGGGGGTGTAGCGTGGAGGTAGAACGCCCCTGGGTTCAATCCCCGGTACTGCAAAAAAAAAAAAAAAAATTGGGGGGGAGGCTGGATTAGAAGAGTTCAAGTCCCAATCAACTCCAACAGTCTATGACTGCCATGTTCATGGACAGGTTCCTATTCTAGAGACTCAAAACTGGCTTCCCTAACTACAAGTTAAAAGAAAAGTGATCAAAATAAAACAAAATTGAGCTGGGAGTGGTGGCATACACTTGTAATCCCAGTATTTGGGAAGCTGATACAGGAGGATCACAGGTTCGCATCCAGCCTCAGCTACTTAGTGAGGCCTTCCGCAATTTAGCGAGACCCTGATTCAAAATATAGAATAAAAAATAAGGGTGGGAGTGTAGCTCACAGGTAGAATGCCCCTGGGTTCAATCCCTAGTGCCAAAAAAAAAATTGTTAGCCAGGTGTGGTGGTACACACCTGTAATCCCAGGTGTGGGATTACAGGTTTGGGAGGCTGAGACAGAAGTATCACAGGTTCGTGGTCACTCTCAGCAACTTAAAAAGACCCTGTTTCAAAATAAAAAAACAGTGTCGGGCGTATTGGCGCACATCTATAATCCAAGTACTTGGAAGGCTGAGGCAGGCAGTACAATTGCAAGTTTGAGGCCAGCTTCAGCAACTTAGGAAAGCCCTCAGCAACTTAGTGAGACCCTGTTTCAAAATAAAAAATAAAATAGGGATGGTATGTAGCTCAGAGAGAGACTTTCCCTGAGTTTAATCCCCAGGACCAAAATAATAATAACTGTTACTGCAATCCAACATGATCTTCATAATGTGGTGAGGAAATTCTCACTTAAAAATTCATACTTTTGAGGCGGGCGTGGTGGCACACGCTTGTAATCCCAGTCCTTGGGAGGCTGAGACCAGAGGATCCTGGTTCACGGCTAGCCTCAGCTACTTAGTGAGGCCTCCACAACTTAGTGAGACCCTGTTTTAAAATAAAGAATAAAAAATAGGCCTGGGGATATAGCTCGGAGGTAGAATGCCCCTGGGTTCTATCCCCAGTACCAAAAAAAAAAAAAATTCATACTTTTGGCTCAGCAACTGGATTTATTAGCTCAGTAATTGGACTTACAGGAATCTAAAATAGAAGTCCTTATATACAATGATATGATATTCACTGCAGCTTTAATTATAACAGGAAAAAAAATAGGTTAGGCATGGTGATGCACACCTGTAATCCCAGCTACTCTGGAGGCTGAAGCCGGAGGACTGCAACTTTGAGGCCAGCTTGGGCAACCCTGTCTCAAACAAGAAATACACAGGGCTGGGGATATAGCTCAGTGGTAGAATCCTCAGGGTTCAATACCCAAGAGTGCAAAAAAGGAAAAAAAAGAATAAAAGGAAAGGAAAGGATGGAAGGAAGGGAAGGAGGGAGGGAAGAAGGAAGGAAGGAAAGAAAGAAAGAAGGGCAAAAAAAAGGTGAACTGTCAACATGACTTCTCTGCAGTGCTGTTTATTTTGCCCGGCCCCCTGCTCCTGTTGGCCCTGAGGTCATGGATTTTCCTCCCTGTCTCTATCAGATGAATCATTGTCAAAACTCTGTCTATGCATATTTGGAGATTTTTCCTTGATAAAGTATTGCGGTAACTCCCGCGGACAATCTACTCCGTGGTTCCTGCCACGGAAGGTCGCTGCTCCCTGCAGCTTCCTGACAAATACTCTGTGGTTCCTGCCACAGACGGTCGCTGCCCAGATAGCTTCCTGAAGTCTGTGGTTCCTGCCACAGATGGTCGCTGCACCAGGCAGCTTCCTAACAATGGTCTTCTCGCATGAAACAACACGAAGTCTGATATGGTAATTTGCAAAATAATTACATTTAATAATCAGGGGGTCAGGGAGGAGATAGAGATGGCAAGTTCTCCCGGAGCTCTATAGCCAGGGCCTCATTTTTATAGGAATTTTAAAAGTTAATCAAATACAGAAATCAGCAATTATCACAGGTTGCAGTAAAAATTAATCAAACAGAGATCAGCAATTATCTCAGGTTTCGGTAAGGATTAATCAAACAGGGATCAGCAATTATGTGACAAGCCTAAGGGAAGGAGGGATTGACCATTAGCACCGTGAAGATTATACCAGGTCCCTTGGAATGTGTCGCTTTGCGGACAGATCCCGCCCAGCCAAATACCATGTATCTAAACTGGGCTGGTCCAAGATGATAATCTCAGTGTGCCTCTAAGACAGGCCTCGGCCCTCGACAATAAAGTCCTAGGAATGACAAGGAATATGTCTATATCTGAGACGTTATGCAAATTGCCCAATTACCAAACTATTTGCAATTGTGCCAATTTACATTCACACCATCTGGGTATAAGCCACTGCGTGAAGATCTTGACTTGAATTCTGTTCCCACCAGTGGTGACTTAGGCTGCGTTTTCCCACACCTGACCAACACCAGCTGCCATCCTTGCCAGCAGGGAAGATCCACACTGATGCTGCACTGCTTTTCAAAGGTGCAGAGCTTAGATCATTCATAACAGTAACTTCGTTTTCAGGCTTGATACACATTTTAACTTCTTGCCTGAAATATACCTGCCCAGGTCCTTTGTCCATTTTGGGGGGTAGGCTTTATACATATAAGAATATTGATCCTATATCATAATCTTCCCAGTTCACCTTTTTACTTTGCCTCTTTTCATCTTTGAGAATCTGTTTTCATTCTTGTGTAGACAAATTTAAACATTTCCCCCTGACTTCAGGTTTCCATCCTCCACTTTTCACTTAAGAAAGGTCTTCCACATATAAATATATGTTTATATTTCTCTAGTTATCTTCTTTCATTTTTCAAATGCATCTGGAATTTATGTTGCTATTTGGTATTCTCTACTTAAAACAAAAATCTTGGCAGAATGGGATTAAGCTAGGAAGAATGGCACCTTATAATAATGGCAACATGGATGTGACCTTGTGATCCCAAAATGGAGGATACTATGAAATCTATTTAATTCCTATGGAACTGAATGGAGTTCAGCCACCAGCTGTGGTTCTCATGACAAACTATCAGTTTTCATGGTGACATTACATTGATGAACGTTATTTTAAAAAAAGATTGGATTAAGTTGTGCACTGAAATGAGCAGAAGAATGCATGAGCACCAAAGTATAGACTCTCAGGTCCTCTTGGAATCCTCCTCCCCGACTTCCACATACACTTAGATTTTTTAAGTTAATTAACAAATTCGTATTTAAAACTTAGCCATACTTGCCCAGCAAAACAATGCCAGAAAAGAGAGGAGTTGAGTTCTTCCTATGACCCTCCTGTCCACACCCTCTTCCCACCACACGCTTCTCATGCTATTATCAAGCCTGAAGAGACAGAGAAGGCTTATAGTTAGCTTTTACAAAAATGGGATTGCACTATTACCCTGTAACTTTCTTTTTTTTAACAATAGCTGTCCCTCCAGTCAATATAAATGTCATGCATTGTTTTAATAGTTGCATAATATTATGAATACACACAAACTTTTAAAGCTTTGAATAATATGTAATTAGGTCAAGAAATTGGAATACAAAATGCTTCATGGAAGACAGCATTGTGCAGTGATTAAAACTTTTTTTAGAGATTGAAATAGTTAATTTTTGTTTTGTTTTCTTTAATGTGAGAAGCTGGGCACAGTGGCATACATCTGTAATCGTAGCTACGTTGGAGGCTGAAGCAAGAGCATTACAAGTTTGAGGCCAGCCTTGGCAAAGTAATGAGACCTTTCTGAAAATAAAAATAAAAGGGCTGGGGGTGTAGTTCAGTGGTAGAGCACTTGCCTAGCCTTCATGAAGCCCTAGATTAAATTCCCAGTACCACAAAAGAAAAAAGAAAAAAAAAAGCAAGAAGCAATAGAAAATCCAAACAGATTTCCTAATTGGACAGATTAATACACATAATTTCTGTAGTGGTGTTAACTCAGTAGTTCACTGATTCAAGATCTGGCAGGACAACAAGGCATGTTTAAAGAAAATGTTGACTTTTTTCTTTCTACGCCTTAGACTCTATTACAACTTGCAAATATACTGGTATATTCTGCAGCTGTTTAACAATAAAATTCAGAAGACATTAAAATAAAAACTATAGCCTACTTTTCTTCCATTCAGAAAAGGAAATGGGACCACCCAACAGCCACATGTTTTTAATATACATATGAACCGAAACTTTTGTTACAAACATTAGTATTTTGGGGGGTATAACTCTTCAAGTTGGTTACTATATAATTAAACATTCTTGATTTTCCTTTAAAGTTCTTTAGAGTAAAAAGCACAGTTTCTAATACAAATATTTATTAAGCACTTATTTCTGCTATTTAATCTTCCAGGTGGTGGCCGGGATTAAATACTCTATTGAGTTCACGGCCAGGGAAACCTCATGTTCCAAAGAAAGTAATGAACAGTTGACTGAAAGTTGTGAGACCAAAAAACCTGGCGTGAGTAGTAACACAACTTCTACCTTTTCCCTGGAAACCTGTTTGATGTCTTAAGGATCACTTATTTAATTATCTCATGAATAACACTGGTCTCTCTTTTGGCTTCTGTTTTCATGAATAGCAAAGTCTAAACTGCAATGCTGAAGTTTACATGAGACCTTGGGAGAATAAAGTTCACTCTACTGTTAACTGCCAGAAAGCAACGATGGTATGATTACACTTACAGTCCCTTGGGGTCAGTCCTGCCCATTCTGAAAAGTCATATGGGGGTTGAAAAGGAACCATTACTGAAACGAATTGGGGAACTATCCTTTTTTTTTTTTGCAGCACTGGGGATTGAACACGGGGGTGTGGGGGTGTTCTACTTTCGAGCTCCACCCCCAGCCCTATTTTTTTATTCTGTATTTTGAAACAGAGTATAACTAAGTGGCAGAGGGACTCACTAAGTAGCTGAGGCTGGCCGTGAACCCAGATCCTCCTGTCTCAGCCTCCCAAGTACTGGGATACAAGCGTGCGCCACCACGCCCAGCTTGACTATCCTTTTTTAAAGGGGAGAAATCTCATATTCCTGTGCTGATCTCTCTTTTTTCATGGGTAGGAAGGAGAGCAGCAATCCTGTTGATCACTTGTCACACACTGTCAGTGTCCCTGGAACCTTCCGTGGGCAGTGGTGAGCTGAGGTCTCTCTGTGAGGCTCTAACTCTGGCCACTCCCCTTCATGGTGCTCCTGAGGCAGATCCAGTGCTCTCCTGTGCTCTGCTTACATCCAGGGGGCTTCGTGAGAAATGCAGACTCTCACCCATTCCACATTTCCTGAATCAGAATCTGCACTTTTACAGAATCCCCAAGAGCTAGCCTGACAATCCCAGTGCACGCCTGTAATCTCAGTGCTTGGGAGGCCGAGACAAGAGGATCACAGGTTCAAGGACAGTCTCAGCAACTAAGCAAGACCCTCTGCAATTTAGTGAGACCCTGTTTCAAACTAAAAAATTAAATAGGGCTGGTGGAGCCAGGCATGATGGCACATGATATAATCTCAGTACTTGAGAGGTTAAGACAGGAGGATCGCAGGTTCAAGGACAGCCTCAGCAATTTAGGGAGATGCTCAGCAACCTAGTTTGACCCTGTTTCAAAACAAAAAATAAAAAGGGCTGAGGGTGGAGCTTGGAGGTAGAATGCCCCTGGGTCCAGTCCCCAGTAACACACACAAACACACACACACACACACACACACACACACACACAACACACACACACAGAGCTGGGGTATAACTCAGAAGTAGAAAGTCCCTGGGTTCAATTCCCATTAACACACACACACACACACACACACACACACACACACACACAAATCTGCAAGTGATTCACACACAGGATTCATGTAAAAGCACTAGTTAGCATCATGTTTTTCAGTTTTAAAAGAACCCTGAGAGGTAAGGAGTGCTTTCCCCAGAAGATAAAAGAAAGGCTGCACTTTAAGTTTGTGAATACATACTAATGTGTTTCAGCCCAACAAAGTGACCATGGGTATATGTTCTCTATATATTCAGTACATAAAGCCTCTTTAGACATTTTAGATTAAAAGCATTAATGGTGGTAATAGAATCAGTATCAATTAATAAGTAGTGTGCCATAGATTTACATAATTCTAGGCTTAGGAGATGCCCTGGAGATCATGTAGTTGAACCACCCATTTTCTCAGATGAAGACAAAAATCTCCAGCTTATTTTAGGTTGAATTAAAAACACTAGTCAATGTCCACTCATCTTGGGATCAATCAAAATAGGAAACAATTATTCATCCTCCTTGGAAGATTAATATACTATTTAAAATCCAGCAAAGACCTGCCCCTTTGTAAACTAAGATCTCATCGTGTGCTCTCAGTCTCTCCTTCCTCACTGACAGTGTGATTTCTGTAGTAACCTGTTCATCTTAACATTTCCTGTTTAGATGATGTTGATGAGGAGGCCTCCAGGTTTTTCACCTTTCCGATCAGTACGAGTAGTGCAATCAAGAGAAGGAACAACTGTAAGTCCACCCTAACCTTCTATAGCACCTGTTCAAAATGAAGGGCAGGACCCAGAAAGAGAAGCAGGACACACTCATGGGCATAGCGGGGGCCATGAAAAGCAAAAGAAACATGAGTTTTAACATAAACATGGTCATAAACATAAACAGGAGCAGGGCCATGGACACCAAAGGGACATGGGCTTGTCCGTGGTTATCAAAAACAACATGATGTTGGCCATGGTCACTAACAGAAACATAGCATCGGTCATGCATATCCACCCAAACTAGACTAGACTATGCTCTTGAACATCAAAGGGGACATGGCCTTGACCATGGACATCAAAGGGGACGTGACCTAGCCCCTGGACATAAACATAAGCTTAAGCTTGGTCATGGCCATGGAAAACCTAAAAATAAAGACAAAAACAATGGAAAGCACAAAGACTGGACACAGGAGCATTTGGCAACCT
>PVJS01009498.1:0-50141 GCA_004027185.1 Glis glis
CCCCAGTACTGCAAAAAAAAAAAAAAAGAAAAGAAATGGCTTCAACAAGAGAAATTAATCCATCACTTTATTCACTGCACTGAAATGAGCTCGACAGAAGTTAACTTGAGACAATGTGGAAGGAGACTTTGCTGGGAACAAGTTAGAGAATGAAATAAACTCTCACGTAGGTTTCAGGGACTAAAAAAATTCTCATTGTTCAATCATTCTATAAATGTTTAATGGGAATGAATCTCTTCAATGAAAAAAAAAATTCAGTGGCTAGCTATCCATCATGAATATCCACGTTATATTCTACATCACAATGAACATTAGTAACTAAAATACGCAAAGCACCTCCCAGGTTGATGAAATACATTTCATTCATTATCACACTTAATCTTGGAAATATTCCTGGGGGTTGAGGTTAGGTATATATTAAAGTTTCCATTTTTCCAACAAGGAAACTGAGACAGCTCAGGGTCATGTGGCTAGTAAGTAGTTTGCTTGGATTACCAGTGCCACTTTTTTAAGCTAATAGGATTGGTGGATAATAGGCTTAGGCAAATTCAAGATTTTTGATGTTATATGAAATTCAATAATCTACCATGTGTAGACAACATCTAAAGACCATAACAACATATCTGGTAAGTAAATGGAGGGGCTAGGAAAAAATAATGTTTAATATAACAAGAGTGTGTTTTGTATTTGTCAAAAACAATATGCATTTGAATTTACACAAAACAGCCAGCAGAGGTCTAGTTATGCTGGTTAATGGATCTCACTTCCCCTTGCTTTGAAACATGGGACATCAAATAACTGCTTAGAGACTTAGCGATCCTCACCTGTAAAACAGGAAAAATAATAACACCTAATTAATAGGATAGTTGTGAGGAATAAACTAGGTATTTGTATAAATCACATGGAACACTGAGGGCACATAAAGGGCTCAATAAATATTATTTTTTATCATTTCCATTACATACAACTAAATGTTGATAGCATATTTTTAATGGAGTAAGGCACAAAGAATTATTCAATTTGGATAAGAGGGCCTATGTAATTCAAGGGCATATTTTTAACCTATAAAAACTAAAGTCATATGGATTCAAATATAGCCACCTAAACCCCATCCCAGACAGCTCCAATAAACCACACACATCAGTCCTACCCACCCAGGTACTTGCTTTCTGGGAAAACACAGCAAGAAGTCACAAGGATCAAAGTCACAGGGAAACCAAAGGAGGGCAAGAACCTCCGAGTCTTCCCACAGCAAATCAAGGAACAAGTGAGCAAATCCTCTGATAATAATCACTTATTTGCTCCCCAGGGAAAGCTAGTCACATGCCAATTAATGACCCAGCTCCTAAACAGGAAAGAATGAAAAAGTGCATGTGCAGGGAGGCCTCATTAACAATCCTCGAAAACTGAATTAAATCCTCTTCCGCTCCCTCCCTATTAACCCAAGCAGGTGTCCTTTACGCAGTAGCCTGTGGAGTTGTGCTTTTAATGAGCTGGAGCTCCCCTTCCACTGGACCCTGGGATTTTTCCACCTTCAAAGACTAATTTCCCTTTGATTTCATATAGCAACTAGCTTATAGATACAGTTATGGTTTAGCATCATTTTTCTGGATTTGAAGACAAGCATTTTAAATCATTTGAGACTTGACTATCTAGTTTTGGAAGTGACAACATCCTCACGGGTCTGGAAGGTAACGTCAGTGAACAAAGTGGGCCAGGTAGAGAGTGCTTTACTTCATTGAATTTTTACCTCTCAGAAATATAAGTCCAACTATATGTTGTCTAAGCGTCCCATTTTTCAATAGAAGCTGGGAATATATATATATATATATATATATATATATATATATATACACACACACACACACATATATATGTATGTGTATATATATATCATTGCCAACATGAACTATCATATATAATATACACTTACTATTATATATAATATTAAACATATATTTTACTATATATAATAAATATATTATACATATGCTATGTATTTATATATAAACCATATACATGTTGGATTGTATGGCATGTTGGCAATGAGTTTAATAAATATTTCAGTACCATACCCAAGTGCAGAGGAAACTCTCCTATAAATTTCCAATTGTAAGCTCTGATCTCGTCCAGTGATTTTTACCCCTGTCCTTTAAAAAAAAATAGAATCACTTGGGAGCTTTAAAAATAACTCTGCCTGCTTTCTTTCTCAATGGAAATACTGATTTAGTTGGTCAAGGGTAAAATGATTCCAATATGAAGGCAGCATTGAATGCCACTAATCTGGTCTAACTCATTAATACTGTGGATAAGGAAACTGTGGCCCACAAATTAAAACAACCTGCTTCTATCAGGAAAAAACGAACACAGAACTAAGTCTTCTGACTTCTTATCCCAACATACTGCTAACAAAACTCTAATGTCAATGCTACTCTTTGAAGAATAAACTGGAGTTTGGTCTTTGATATATAGAGATTGTAAAGTATTTACAGAGGTAAGCAGGCAAAAGTGTCAGTCTTTATACTAGAGTCCTTTTTTTCTAAATCTTGTGACTATAATGCAACATTTACAATGGATTGTAAATTCTATGAAGGCAAAGGACTTGTCCATCTCTTCCTCACCAATAATACACTCCTCACACCTCAGTAAATACTGAGTTCAATGAATGACTTTGTGATTTTTTTTCAAAGTTCAATCTCCATGCAAACTGGAAAGAAAGTTCCATGAAAGCTCAGAAATAAACCTCATACAGAGAAATGTCAGTGAACAGATCCAATTCAGAGGGAACAAATGATGATGTCTCATCTATCTAAGGGGAAGATCACTTAGATCACTGTAGACAAAGAGCACCATAAATAGCAAGTGAAAAAATAACAGACTTGCTGTTCACAAGAACCCCTCCCATTAGGTTTAAAGCTTCCTTTCCTTTGCAACAGCACAAAAAGGGAAAGACAACTCTTTTCATGTCAATATCATTACTGACACTAACTCAGTGTGTTTATTTTCTTGGAAGTTCAGCCCTTGCCAATACCAACAGCCAGAACTTAAATGTTCTGATTCTTGACTAAATGTGACAGAGAACTGCAGCATTCACTTGTCTGTCTGCACTTTATGTGTTCTTCTTCACACACCATAGGGATGACTATCCTCAATGTATGGACTACAACATTGTGTTATATTTACATCTCAAAAGATTTGGTGATAAATACTGGAATTCCTTTCATTCTATGAAGATGGTGGTAGGATCCTACTCATTGTATAAGAAAGAGTAAGACAAGTTATTGCTCATTTGGTTTATAACCACACAAACACACACTCGCACACCTGCACACAAACCACCTCAGCCCTACCTGTCAGTCACTGAAATCCAAATCTCTCTCTACTTCATAGTATGAGTTATCTTCCTAAAATAGCAAATCTGATCATGTCACTCAACTATGTAAGAAACCCTGCCTATATTTCCAGCCTCATTTCCCTTCACCTGCCTTCAAATATCCTCTGGTCCAGTCTCTTGAACTCACTTGCCATTTCCCTAACACACCACCGTCTTTTATATCTCCATGCTGATGCTATATACCTTTTAAGAATGTCCTTTCCCTTTCCCTCTGACTGATGATCCCTTACAGAACTTTCAAGAGTCAGATCAAATGCAAATCCTCAGGAAAAGCACTCATTACTCCTCCAGCTGTAGAGTCTTTGCTGCTTCCATTCTCCTGCCTCCCGTTGGGTTCCATTATGAGCACAGTTATACATCAAAGCCCCTGCCAGTCTTCATTGCATTCCTAATACCTTCTCTCCCAGACACTCAACGTGGAGCACAGGTTTGCTGATTTCAAATAACTGCTGCCCCACCTGCACAGATAGGAGAACAAAGATAGGTTTTCTGGGCAGTTCTGCCTCCCATGGCAACTAAGGCTTCTATCCACAGTGAGCCTCCTAGTATTCACAGATGTTTTGCTTATCAATGTTCTGAGTGTCTCTTATTCGACTACTGGGATAGGAATTCTATGGGGGCTTCTAAGTGCCAAGGACTATCACCAAGAGGTGAAATACATTAAAACAAATGCACAAACAAAAATTTGCTTCCTTCTCCAAAATACACTGAGCTTAAGTCAGGCCTTTCTTAAAGTGAGGTACATTTTTCCAATCAGAGGACACTACCATAGTCTCTCCTGATATTTATGAGCTGGGATTTAAATCAACATAAATCAAGGAGTATTTTCTGAAAAATTATCACCAGTGAGTGAAGAGAACAGAAGAGCACCCCTGCCAACCTAATAAATTAAAAAAATCAACAAAACCCAAAATTATTACTGGACCACAAGTCTTTTTCTTTGCAAAAGTAGTATATAAAACTAGCTATTAATGCTCTCAGAGAGATATTTTCTAATAATATCACACAGATAGATGATAGATAGATGATAGATGATAGATGATGATGATAGATAGATGATAGATAGATAGATAGATAGATAGATAGATAGATGATAGATGATAGATAGATAGATGCTAGGGATCAAACCCAGGGCCTCATGCATGGTAGATAAGTGCTCTACCACTGAGCTACATCACCAGCCCCTCTACTAATACATTACAGCTTGATGGTGGCACAATTTCATCAGTGAATCTGATTTGTGATTGATTCATTTTTCTATTTGCTGGACTTTAATAAAAGATACCATAGTTCCCTCATAATGTGCATTAGCAATAACTTGCCTTTTGAAACTTGTATCATCAAATCTATCAAACAAATTCTCCTTCAGTCTGAAAGCATCCCCCAATAAATCCAATATAGAATGAATCCACTGATTTCTAATTACTGAATGTCCACTGTCTAATGCATGGCTAAGTACTGTAGAGAATATTCAAAAAATTCAATATATAGCTCTTTGATGGAATTGAACAATCATAATGAGGCTTTGCACGTTAGGTCCCTTCTGACCTGAAAAATGTACTTTGACTTTCTCACCACATGCTTACAGAGGGTCCACTCTTTGTAGTGACACTATGGGACAGACTGCAGACATAGATCCTGAATTGAGGACACACACAATAAGACAATGCATACGAGAAACTTATGAGAGATAAAGTGTGACAGGCTTAATAAATGTGCCAATGAAGTGCTATAGGAAAGGAAGAAAGGAACTTGCAGCTGAAAAGAGAACAGAGGAGGGGAAGGATCAGAACAGACACTGTGGAGTTTCATAGTTTAGCATTGGGGCTCAGCCTCACAAGGTAAGTAAAATGAGAGAATGCAACAATGAGAAAGATGAAAGACACTTTGGAGGGAACAACATAAACAGAAATTGTTTGGCAGGAACAAATGAAATACTTTGAGAGCAAAAGAGTCCAGTTTGAAGCTCAACATAAGATACAGATGGAAAGATAGGTTAGGCTAATACCATAAGACTGTGAATGCCAGGCTGAAAAATCTGAAAATCAATCCATAGGCAATAAGATGACTTTTCAAGGGAGTACTTGGTCAAAATGGCAATCATTTAAGATTAGCTCGTCAATGATGAGATGAAATTAAAAGGAGAAAAATAAAGGCTGCTGAAGCTGTTGCTTCTGTTCCAACCCAGGCGGGTGAGCTGAAAACAGAGTAGTGAGATTTCTGGTTAATGTTTATAGCTGCTGTCACTTGGAAATCTCCTAATTGTTTGTGGATTCCTGATACACAAAGCAATCATTATGAAGTCTCCTATCACTGGCACTGGACATTCTGCACACCTACTAGGTGCACAGAACTATTCTAAGTGTTATAAGATAGTACCTAGATGTAGATATATATATATATATATATATACACACACACACACACATGTATATATGTATGCATGTATGTATTGTACATAGCATCTGGCATATATTAAGTATTCAACAAATGATGAATTGTAATATTTTTGTTGCTATTCAATCCAGAGAAGATAGTGCTATAACCTTCCTTCGTGTGATGGTTAATTTTATGTTTCTACTTGGCTGGACCACGGTGCCCAAGTATATGATCAAACCTTACTGTGGACCTTTCTGTGAGGGTGTTTTGGATGAGATTATGGTCCTTCTCACTTTGTGAACTCTGGTATGTTTTCAGCTTTCAAAACAAACTGTCTCTAGTTCTCATTGAATGTTTTCAGTTGTAGAAAGACTTGGTATCTTCCTGGATCCTATTCCCTCTGCCAAGAATGCTATCCTCATTCTAATTTCTATTCCTTTAGATCTCAAATGTCCCTTCTTTTGAAAGCCTTCCCTGACCACCAAACCCCAAACTGGGTCAGGTTCCCCTATACATTTATTTCACATTACTTACAACAGCTCTTAATTATACTTCGTTATTGTCTTTTTCCATCCTAGACAACGAAACCAAGTAGGGCAGAGGCTGCACTGCTTATCATATTCCAGCACCTAGTCCACTTCTCTGCTGGGCAAAGAATAAATGCTTCATAAATATCTGTTGAGTTAATCAATGTGTTTGTGAGTTAACAAACAAATGAAATAATGAATGACAAGGATAGTAATGATGGGTCTTTACACTAGGGCTATTAATATTCATTTTTATCTCTTCTGCAGCATAAGACCATGAATTAAAATCAAACATATACTACTATCAAGTCCAGTTCAATGTTTTTAAGAACTCAGGGTACAAGCTGCAGGGAGGAAACAACATAAAGACTTAAGGATAAGAGGTCTGATCTATCTTTTCCAACTTGGGCAGGTAAAAATGGCGTATCTATTTTACGGTCATTCTAAATACTAACCAAGAACTGGCCATATCCAATTCATGAATGAATTTCTGAACTCAATCACTTCCACATACTTAAAAATGACATGTCTACAAGGATCTTCTGTAAGAACTTAAAATGGTTAGTACCTATACAAGTACCCCAAACAACACATATATCTCCTATTTTTTAGAGTCCATCTTTGGATGAGTTTACAGTACTTTATTCCTAAGTCTTGTACAAAATTCTTGGGCTCAAGCTCTAAAGATATTAATCAAACTCCAAGTCATTTATTAAACTGCAAGTGGCCATAAATCAGAGTTAATGCAATTAGTAAGGCAGAGCAGACCAAGACATGCTTTGACGTATGAGCTTCTAGGACCCCTTTGCAAAGCTGAGTAAAACCACTAGGGAAGAGGTTAAAATTCAACTTTGCTTTATATTGCTCTTTAAATCATGGAAAGTGCAAGTATGTTCCTGACAATTTAAGATCATGAGTGATAACTTAGCAAACAGACTACTTCCTGACTTTTCCCACGAGGATTTTTTTTAAAGTTCAAAATGCTGTCCTCAGTAATATTATTATTATTAATATCCTTCCTTTTGAAATCATGGATTTTTAAATCAGTCTGACTTACAAAATCACAAATCCTAGAGAAGTCTTTATAACTATTATGTTCATTGGGCATTAATATTTTACTACTTAAATGGGGCAGCAGTTTTTTTTTTTTTTTGGAAAGGCTTCTTCTTACTGTACCAATATTTTAAAATTTAAGATTTAGTGAAGTTAAGATGATTTTTTAAAAATGACCAGTGCAGTATCAGGCTGCAATTAGTTATCTCTTGCTCCATAACAAATTAACCAGAAACTTGGCAGTTTAAAGCAACAAATATTTATTATCTTACAATCTAGGAGCAGGAACTAGAAGCAGCTTAGCAGGTGCTTCTTCTTTTCATGGTGTTGCAGGTAAGCTGTTATGGTTGAAGCCTCCACCTCCAAGCTTACTCTCAAGGGAGTTGTTAGCAAGAAGCTTCCATTTCACACTGGCTACTGGACTGAGGGCCTCAGCTCTTTGCTTGACGCTGGATATACTGGATATTGGAAACCCCTCACTTCCTTTTCATGTGGAACTATCCATAGAGAAGCCCAAAACATGGCTTCTGGTTTCTGCCAGAGTGAATGATCCAATAGGTGTAGGAGACAGAGCAACAAAGACAGGGGCAAGAGTCTGTTGGAATGACCCAGTCTCCAAAGCCACACATCTTCACTTCCACTTTACTCCATTCATTAGAAATGAGTCACACAAGTGCTCTCACCCAAAGAAAGGAAAATTATAGTTCACTTCCTGAAGGGAGGAATATCAAAGAACCACCACATAGGCAGGGAGGGGCTAACAGCACAAGAGTTAGATGCGTTGAGAATTAGGAAGGTCTGGGCCACATACTAGGTATGGGTCCTTTTACAAATTATTTAACCTCTCAACATCATAGTTTCACCAAATGTATAACCATATAGATTGTGGGGTTGTGCATGGAATTAATATACTATGATAAGAGGACTTGGTATAGCCCTGACCATAGTAAGCACTTCCCTGATGTTGCCTACACAGCAGTAATTGGTTAAACAAATGATGTGAGTGCCAGCTAAATAGAGAATACAGTCTTTTGCCCTGTAAGTGCTTATAAGCTAGCAGTTCCAAAAGTAGATCTGAAATTTAGACAAAGAAGAGCTAATGTAATTTTTCCTCTAGAAATCACAGGAATTCCTAAAGAAATGCAGATAGGTTTAACTATGCACTACAAAGTTTAAACATTTTTGTTTGCTTGTGTTTTTTAAGAAGAGAGGCTATCTTTTCAACTTAAATTTTCTCAGAAGCACTGTGTGTAAAACAGATGGAAGTGCAGGGCTTTGCAGGGCTGCAGGCATGTAAGACAGTCAGCCTGGCTCTGTCCTCTGGTTACCCCAAGGCCCCTGAGGAGGCTTAGTGGAGTGCAGTTTGTAAATCTACATTCAGATTGTGCCTGTAATTGCATATACAAAGAATCAAAGGTCATGGTTTAAAACCATGCCAACTTAATATAACCATATAAAAAAGAAAATAGGTTCATACATCTGTTCTGAAAAGTAATAATCTTTCCCCTTTAAAAATGTACAATGCTTTAAATGTTAGATTTGAAAAGGATTACCTTTTAGTCGATCTCTACTTATTCCTTCTAAGAAAAAAAGCCCATTTTTGCATGATTGTCCCTTTGCGTCTTAAAAATTAGACCTCACTCTGAGCCAATAGTTTTTGTTTTGCATAGATTTTATGTTATTAGATACTAACTCTAGGCTTCCAACAACTTGTAATCAAAGTGAAAATAAACAAATATCCTTAAAGACCATTCTTTTCTGAATTTCAAATTAGAGGTTAGAGGATTTTCAGCATTGGTTAGCCTAGATATCCATGTGGTTTATCTTCTCAGAGTCAAATCTCAAATAATGTACAAGAATTCCTACTTTTGAACTTCATGCTCAGAGTTCGGAACTTCATGCTCAGAGTTCTAAGGCAACCAAGGGTAATTTTCAGTTGGGCCACTGCAAATACAAAGATTAGTCAAAGATTTCATTGGATATTCCATACCCTCATGTAACACTTTTAAAATGTATACTCTGGAAAGACTGAGAAATGGAGGTCAACTATCCAAACTCAAACACATTATAAAATAGAAAGATATTTGGAATTATTATACAATATCAAAGTCCCACCCTTTGGGGATGTTTGCTTTTGTGTCTATTATTGGCCCTGTATCAAAACATTACTTATTAATGGAGTATGGGTGACTTTCTGAAGAGATCTGTGGGCAATTGATGTGGATATGTGCATATTTAAAAGATAACAAGTTTTAGAAATGTAAGCTTTGAAAACAACCCATGAATTCAAGGCTGACACCGAACCTAGTTCACTGTTTACAGTTTGATAACATAGAAATTTTAAAGACTGTATCCCTAGAACAAAGTCACCAAGCATAGGGGTTGGGCAAGTGAGGAAGAGTGACAGTAACCGGGTGTAGTATTGAGCATAGGTTCTGTTTTATAAAAGCACATTTTAGTCTCATATTTGTTATTACCTGGGAATCCCTGGATAAGGAATTCAACTGCACTTAGTCTCATTCCTCAGCTAAATTGCTCATGGCAGTGTATCTTGCAATTAGCAGGGATAAAGTGTGGCATACACATACAATGCTAGGCACACTGTAGAGACTCACTTCATTACTTAGTCTAATTCACATGTGATATTCAGGGCACATGTTCAAAATCAAATTTCTTCTGAGTCATCACAGTATTTTGAGTACCTCTTAGTGATGGAGGCTCAATTCCACATACACCTACTAAATAAAGTTTAGTTCTTGTTGTTTTGATATATTTGATTAATTTTGAGAACATACTCTGTGTCTAACATGATGTTGGATTCAACATCACTGTATTTTCCCTTATAGAACATACTATGTAGTTGCAAAGACCAGTTAGTTTAACATATGAGAGAGCCCAAATAAAATAGTGTAGGCACAGTATTTAAAAATCATAAAAGTAAATGCAATATGGTATTCTAGATTGACTGCTGGAACAAGAAAAAAAAACATCAGTGGAAATACTGGAGAAAATCTAGATAAAGTCTGGAGTTTACTTAACAGTATTTTACTAATTTTAGTTTCTTAGTTTTGAGAAATATACCATGACTATGAATGTTGACATTAAGAGAAACTAGGTGAGAGTTATTCAGGGACTCTCCATAATCTCTGAAACTTTTCTGTAAATCTATAATTAGTTCCAAATGAAAAGTTTAATGTAAAAAATAATGTTGTATTATCCAATGCAAGTTACCTGTCCTTTCTAACCATATCCTGTTACCCTTACCATTTTCTACAACCTAATTTCTAAGTGCTGGTACCAGCATTTCTATGTTTGACAGTTTTCTCTAGTCTCTCTAGTACCAGCAGATTGTTTTGCCCTGCTTAGCACTTGAACCCAGTAACTAATGACTAGGAATTGGTGGATAAACATTCAAATTCTTTCAACCATGGGCATGTTTTTTTCCCAGGGTCCCAAAGTCTCTCTAGAAAGATTAAACTCCAGTTGCCAATGGTGGTAACTTGCTTCATAATATACCTCTTATTGGCTCCTTTTCCTTCCTCTTTCACTTTCCCAAATGAACTCCTCTTACTTGAGTCCTTGTCTCGTGGTCTGTTTCTGGGACAAATCCAAACCAAGACATTATCCCCATCACCATTTTTGCATATTTTTTAGTGAAGTGGCTACTGAATATAACAATTCAAGGCCATTTACAAGGAGATCTTATAGCTGTCTTGGATTATCTTTGGTCCTTGTAAAGAATGCTTCACTCCATACCATGAGGAAACCTCACCAAATTACTAATACTTTAGTAATTGACACACAAAAGCCACACATTGTGGGGAGGGTATTTGTAAGGGAAATAAATGTTTGGAAGAATGCTAACAAAAAACCCCATTAATGACAAAAATGCTTCCATTCATTCATTCAACAAAAATTCACTGAGTACTCTCTAAGGGTTATGGAGTGAAGACAGGAAAGGTCTCTACATTTTTATCATGGAGATGGATAAAAACCAAGAAAATAAATTAGTAAACAAGACAATCTTAGATAGTGATAAATGCTGTCAAGAAAATAAACAGGGTCATATAACACCATGGCCTAGTTGGGAGAAGGTTACTCTGGCCAGGGGTCAAAGAAGCCCTTTCTGAGAAGGTGACACTTGATCTGGGCCTGAATGGCAGAGAAATCTAGTCCTTAAGGATCTATATATGCTGATGCTACTTGGTTGAAATCCTTGCTCCATCATAGCTTGTCCACTTTTTGTAAATAAATACAAACGAAGCCTGAAAGAGTATTCCTTTCTCATAAAGTATTATCTTTGTACCCATAAAGTATAGGTCATGTGATTATTTAAAAATAGGGGGCTTCTTTGTTAGAGATCCATACTAAAGTATTCATATTTGCACATGACAGACAAAACAGGATGTCTAGGGATTTGCTTTCAAACACTCAGGAACAGAGTGAAAAGATTAGCAAAATATTCATAGCTATTAATGCTGAGTAATAGGTACACATGAACTTGAAATACTATTCTCTTTGCTTTGTGTGTACTTAAAATTTCCCATAAACAAAGTCCATATCTAGGATATATGAAGAATTCCCAAGGTTATAGGAATTTCACCTCACCATATTTTCATCAGCAAATTAGAAGCTAAAGCAGGAATGGTGGCCAATGGAATTGTGAAGGTGTAAGGAATTACTTAAGACTGAAAGAAGCAAAGGAGATTACTGGTTATCCTTTCAACAGAATGCTAACACCTTCAGGGAATAGCTGATCCTATAGGGGGTCTGAGACTTTGTCTTTGAAGAGGCTATTTTACAGTTTTGGAGAGTCAAAAGCTATAGAAATGAACCTGAAAATAATTTTTGTTCTTATAAATGCAAATTGGTTGTGTCCAATGGGACAGATAGACCCATTTTTGCAAATTTATTTCAATATTCCATATATTTGTAGTTCATTTTTCTCCTTTCAAATGGTTGTAACATCTTTTCAGCCTCCCTCATTAATTAATATCTACATTATTTTACATCTGTTCATTTTATCTATCTTATATCCATAGAGTGTCATGAATTTACTTTTTTACACAATTACCCTTTAACAAAGAAATAATTTTAAAGTGCTCCTATAATGGGGAATCAGGCACTTATGTATCCATGTCTGCATATTTCTTCAAAGTCAATGAATAAAATACTGTTAGACTTCTCTAGGTTCATATCTTAAAGCAGATCACCAAAGATTGTTCTTTATTCAGAAAGGTCTTTTACCATATCCCCTACCACTCCACTGGCCAATGTTCCATTACCCCTCAACTTGCTGAAAATATCACTCTGCCTATGAAGGATAGCTCATCACTGGCAGACAGAACTGTCTGTGACAAACAGCTATATCAGGAATGACTTTTAGTATTGATTTTAAATTCAAATTTCATAAACCACCAATAATCATGTGGATATACTTGTCTGCATTTTTTGCCACATAGTATATAGTCTAGGCACAATGACAGAGAATCCACAAGAAACTAATCTCTGGCTAGCCGTACTTTTTTGAAGGAGAGAAATTTCAATGGTTTAAACAAAATAAACATGTCGGGGACTCATTAAAGCCATAATTTGGTTGACTAGGGAAAGGAGGAGGAAAAAAAACTCAGCAACTGAAGCGGGAATTTTATGGAGAAGGTTCTAAGCCTTTACCCTCACAGCCTCTCAAAAGGGCACTACAGGAAATTATCTCTCCCTGCAGTATCCAACATGGGCCAGGAGCCATTTCAACTCATTAAACTATACCGGTCTTGTGAAGTAAGAATAACCACCCCCATTTTTTTTCAGATAAAGTTCAGAGAGTTTAATTAACTGGATGAGAGTCATAAAAATAGTAAATAGCAATAGGGAAAGCTGGATTCAAATCCACTTGGACAAGCTGGATTTGTGTGACTGCAAAGCCTACTCCATGTCCTTTCCAGGATGCCAACCTATCTTTAAGTTTCACAGGCTGACACCTCAAAGGGCATCTGCCAACCCTAATTTACAGCAAACCTGTGTGTGTTCCCCGTGGAAAGAACTGCCAGACAAGTTTCAGGTGTCTCAATTCACAATGCACCCGCTTGGGCAGTTAACATGGCTGTCATCCTCCCAGATGAATAACAGAGACAAACAATATGCTTGTGATGGTCAAGTGTGTCCCCTAAGTGTTTCTGTGGTGAAATTTAGTCCCCATTGTGCGGTATTAAAAGGATAGAAACTGGTGCCTCTGTGATGGTTAGAGACGGGAGATGATTAGGGTTAAAGCAATCAGGGTAGAACCCCCATGACTGAATACTTGTGGCTTTAGAAGAAGAGGGGGGGAAGACCAGAAGTGTCATGCATCCATGCTCCCCATCTCTTCCTCTGTGATACCCTGCACTGCCTAGAACTCTGTCATCAAGATGGCAGTCACCAGAGGTGACCGGCGGCCCACAGACCAGAACTGCTGCTATTGCTAGAACTTTATAGCCTACCCAGTCTGCGGTACTGTGTTATGAGCAAGAGAAAATGGGCTAAGAAAATTTTATTTATGGTTATAGTCCATGTTAATAGGAACTCATGTGCTGTCACAGAAAGAGCCCTTGAAAGAAAGCTAGAACCATAAATCTGTCCCTGCCACTTCTTCTAGAATGAGGTTTTGTCATTTCTCAGGGATTCCTATTTCTTTACCTTAAACAGGGATCTACTAGCTTTGGGGGAGGCATCTACTGGCTTGGGAGAGGCATAGTTCTTCTTTGTATAAGACTGATCCTGGCATTACAGAAACTTAGCATCCCTGACTCTGGGCACTAAAAGCCTATAACTCATTCCAGTTCTTATAACAGCCATGTTTTCAAATGCCCCTATACACTCCCTAGCAGAGAGGCAGAGCCTTGGATGAAAATCACTGAGGGATGATTTTAAGTCCTATACACCCCGTGGCTCTGTTAGGCCAGCTGTCAGTATCAGCATGTGGGAGGGGAGGAAGGAATCTCACACTAACTCTTCCATTGTAAGTTCTATTCAAGATTATCTTAAAAGGAGGTCATACTATTGGCATCTTCAATAGGCCTTTTAGAATACAATTAAAGAAAGAAATTTTAAAATTGAATTTACTTTATGTTCAGAAAGTAGGAGTATGCAGAAACACACTGAAGCAGCCACCACCCTCCAGCAAGCACTAGGCTCAGAGTGGCTGCCCCAGTAGCCAACCCAATGAATGAGCCTATCTACAGAATCCATAATAAGCAAAAGATGAGCTTTGTGAATAACAAATCTACAGTTTGGTAAACTTTCTGCTCACTCATTACTAATAATCCTAGGGAGTTCCAGGTATATCTCTTCGTCCTCAATTCCCAACCTCCTGCATAAAACATTCTCAACTCTTTCTACATATAAAAAAAAAATTGCTATATTTGAAGGTCTGGCTCAGGAGCCACTTTTCCCATTAAGGCCTCACCCCAAATTCTTCAGCCCAAACAGGTAGCCCTTCTCTGTAAATAAATGCATCATTTATACCTCTGTAACAGAACTTTTCATTGATTCATAGTCATCAACTGTTCCATAATCATACCACATACATTCATAGTGCTGTTTCCTAACTTGCATGCTGGGGTCCCTAAGTCAAGGGTCAAGTCTTACACTACATTTATATTCCCCAGTGTTTTGCACATTCCTGAGAACGTATCAATGGCTCAATAAATACATGTTCTGCCTTTGATTTTTCCCAGTGATACCAAAAGATACCAAAAGCTTGGCCAAACTTACATCCTATGAGCTATATAAAAAACAACAAACTTTTTTATTCAGCATCTCTTCCCAAGTACTTTTCAGATGATATAATTAATTCTCACATACCCTATATGCAGTGAAAGGAATGAATTAAAAACACTCAACTTTACACAACAAAAGCAAAGGGAATTAAAGCTTCATGCCCCATGAGAGATGTCTCCCAAATCCTACGGAGTCCTAGATGAAAATTCAAAACATGTCACCATCTTGTTTCAAATATTAAAAACGTCTAGATGTTTCAAAGGCTGTGAGCAGGACTGACCTCAGGAAGCTGGCCATTCAGTCATGGTGCCATCATTAATCTAAGGAAATAATACCAAATTTGCATTCTAAGCTTAGATCCTAATTACCGTCTGATCCTACCCACATCCTGTTGTCCCCAAACTCTCCACACATTTCTTGTCAACACTTCAATTTCTCAATATGTTTGACTACATGCTAAGGCCATTAATAAAACATTTATTGAACATCTATGACAAGCAAAACTTGTTTCACCAATGTCTCTAAGGGAAATAAGATGCTATACTGCGAACACAAAGGAATTCATTCCTCTTCATTTTTGCTCTTCTTCCTTTAATATTTCTGACTCACTAGGCATAAACATGGTGACTTTTCCTCATCTATCATCACCTTGCCCAGGTATTTTGGTATTTTCTTCTATCCTGGGAAGGGGACATTGAAGACACTCTATTGTCAGGGATTTTTATTTTCCACAATTTATCATTCATATGTGCTTTGCCAGGTTATTCTTCACTTTGCTTTGCCAAATTGAGGATTTCTGGGATAACAATCATACAATTTGAAGGTGTCCAGAAAAGCAGCTGATAGGGTGGGCTAGGATCTGTGACATCATGCTGACCAAAAATAAAGACTGCTTTCTGACCAAAGGCAAGCCAAATTGGAGACTCACCAGTCATCACGGAAGTCCAGATGAGCTTACTGCATCACAGGACACACAAATCACTTTTTTATACTTTTATAGGTGCACTGTAATTACACATCATAGTGATATTCAAGGCGATACACTCATACATGCACACATCATGAAGCGGATTTCCCTCCACACGCAAATCACTTTTGATCTTTTGTTTTAATAAGCACAGGAGAGAATTACCTATGACTGTTTTGTAATTATTATGTTCTACTCTTTCTTGTTATGACAACTCGAAGGGGGAAAAGATGAACATAATTCACAATATAATAAGTACATTTTTAAAGCAGAAAAATATTTTTCTTTAGACAAATGACTTTATCATATATCTACTATATATTAAAGGAACATAAGTGATATCTTTTAAGAATTGTTAAATTATAAGTTACTTTAAATGTTTTATTTTATTTTATTTTATTTATTTATTTTTTTTGCGGTACCGGGGATGGAACCCAGGGGCATTCTACCTCCGCGCTACACCCCCGGCCCTACTTTTTATACTTTATTTTGAAACCGGGTCTCACGAAGTTGTGGAGGGCCTCACTAAGTAGCTGAGGCTGGCCACGAACCCAGATCCTCTGGTCTCCGCCTCCCAAGTACTGGGATTACAAGCGTGCGCCACCACGCCCGGCTAAATGTTTTATTTTATAAACTAATGAGAAAACAATCAAGGAATTGCTTATAGCAAATGTCTAGCATGACAGGTTGCCTACCATAGAAAGGTACATAACGGTACCTGTTTGATTTGCAAGATCTATATGTGCCCCCATGCTGAAGAGGGCTTCTCAAAGAATTCTCTACCATCCGTGCTGGATCCCCGTGAAGTGAGCATCTTCTCTGGCATGCTCTTTTTACTTAGAAGCCCAGCCAGACAGAGATAGGCTTGTTTATGTCTCAACAAATTCACCGCTTAAGAACTATAATTCATTGGGATTTTGATATTAGCGTAAGGAAAAGTGGCTGAAGTAGAAGAAGTGAGCCCTGATCAAAGCAGTAAACACATCTGGAAGTTTTACGGCCTCCATAAGAGAAATTATCTGATGATTTGGGAGTAGAATATTTCAAGGTGAATTTAGAAAATAAAATCACACATCCCAGCAATTTCTGACAAACACTGCCTTTTGTAATCATTACCAGGTAAAATTAGTGCCTGATCTAAGGCTCCATTAACCTATTTCAAAAGGTAGGGAGAAGCACTGAAGAAAGCAGTTGAGACTAAACAACAATGGCTCTCTATCATCTGTCACCCTTAAACCCATCATAGAATTTTCTTTAACTAAAAGCAAAACTACAACTAAAACAAAAACTGCTTCAGAAACACTTCCTGTATCAGATCATGACAAGCTGTATTGTTTTGGAATGGAAACTGGAAGCACGTTCATGATGACCCTGGGTAACATTTTAAAATGTTTTATTTAATTGATTAAAAAACTAATGATGAGAGAATAAAATAGGCAAACATGATTTCTTGATGCTTATGTTCAATACTGCTACATACTTTTAAATAAGCAATACAGATTATAGCCTGACTGTACAAAGCATTTCACATTCACTTAACTCTCTTCCCACACCTGCTCTGTTTACATTTAGTGAAAAGTGGGAAAATATAGAAATGAATAAAATTTATTTCCTGTTCTTAGGAACCTACAGGCTAGCAACAAAGATAGATATGTAAAAAGGAGACCATGAGACTAAAAATGAATGAAATAAGTGTGCTCAGAGAGGCTCAAGCAAAGTGTCAAAGGAGTTCACCAAAAAGAGAAATCTGGTAATTAATTGGATTCAAATCATAGCCCTGAGAAAAGAATCCTAAGGGGTAGACTTGGTTACCCCTTTTTTGTTTATTTGTTTGTTTGTTTGTTTTTAACATGTAAGAAATATAAAGCCCATGAAGGATAGTTTGCAAAACTTAAAAACCCCATTAGAAAAAGAACTTAGAGGGGATCCAGGTTTCCTAACACATAATTTATTGCTATTTCATACAACATCAAAGTAACTTATGTTTTCTATTTTTTTTTTCACCCAGAGGCATTCTTCCTCCAAGCTACGCTTCCAGCCCCTCCTTTTACTTTTTTTTTTTAAATTTTGAAACAGTCTTGCTAAATTGTCGGGGCTGGCCTTGAACCTGTGATCCTTGTGTCTCAAACTCCCAAGTACTGGGATTACAGGCATGTGCCACTGCACCCAGCTTTATGTTTCCTATACTAAGGTAGAACTTTGGTTTGAAAATTTAATGCCCTACCACTTATCAATGGGTGTGCTATAATTTGGAAGGAGGGTACAAGGGCAAGAAAAGTGAAATAAAGTTTTGAACTTTAAAAAATATATGTACGTTATTATTTCCTCCTTTCTTTATGTGAGAACAGAATAAAGCAAAGAAGCAAATGTATATGGATGGAGACCATAAAGCAAAGGGATAAAGTGAGGCATCTCACTGAACACACACACACACACACACACACACACACACACACACACACACACAACTTTATCTAAGAGCACAAGACTGTCATTGACCTCTGATCAAAGATCTGTCCACAAAATAGGAGTTTCTGATTGTCCCAGATGTCAGTTTTTATGATGTATTGGTTCTCTCTCCTCTCCCAAGGAAAGCAGTCATTTCTTTCACATTCAGAGACCCTGAAAAACTAACATTGTCATCACCATCCGCCATAAATGTTTCTTGCAGGTCTTGTGACAGATTCTCAGCAGGTGGCCAGGGAGACTCATAATTTAGTTAGGAAGCCCCAGACAGATATATGAAAGAGAAATCAATCAGAGGAGGTATATGTCTAATGCACAGTACAGGCCATAGATGCTACAAAGCTTAGATAGAAATACCTCAGTCTTGGAACAGAGGCATTATAATTTTCACAGAGGGGAAAAGTTAGTCGCAGAGGAGCTAATTTGCATGCAGGTAATAAAGCTCAAGTCAGTGGGCCCCAAAATGCTTGCTTGGAGCCACACCCTCTCTGCATATAAACTAGGTTTGCTGCCTTTCTCCAAGGTGGTTTGGACATGGTAAGTCAGGAGCAACACAGCATTTGTCCAGTTCCTGTCTTTACACACAGCAGGTCATGAGGTCTTCAGATCACAGGTGCTGTGATATACCTGTTTATGGGGAGTGAGCACTTTCAACTTCCCTGAGACATTAGCAAGCCATTTACCTCCGGAGAAAAAGCAGGTTGTTGATTTAGTCATGTCCTGTATGTGCATCTCAAGTCCCAGTTGCCCCAGGAAGCATTTCTGTCTAATGTACTTTCACCTCATTTGGGGCCAGATGGCACTGAGACTTGGGCAGAGCAAACTGTCAATAACTGACTGATTGCTAGTACTGACTCATGCTCATGTAAGCAGACACAATAAGGTCCATGCAAAGAAAATATCATTATCACTACCTATGTAAATCATGCACCTTCAACTTGCTTATCTTCAAAGCATTCTACATCCTGTCATTTTTGGTTGGATTCCTTGATAAGGAAAAATTAAAGAGCTATCTGCATGGTACATAGAATTTTATTAACTGCCCACCTAATACTTTTCATAGATTTATATTAAGTTTAGGCATGGAAAAATGTGGTGAAGCTATTATAATGCTTTGACTATGGAAGAATTATAATCTGAAAGGAGTAAGTTGTCAACTTGTTTACAGGTTTGAAATTAACCAATGAAGTAAGGAGATGACTAAAAAAAAAACCCTCATGAATATTAAGTTATCTTAATAGATATAGAATGTCCAGAACTAAGAATTTCAAATCTGTGTTATAGACAATATACATTAGGAGAGATGGAGAGAATGTGGAACTTAGGACATATCTTTCAGGGTAAAGAAAGGTGGGACCCTACAATAGATAAGGAACAACTGCAAGAATAGGCAAAATGAACCCAGGAACAAGGAGCACAATGTTTGTTTTCAAATATAGTCGAAGGACTCCTATACTCAAGGGAAAGAGATTAGATTCTCTTTGTGTGCAGCTAAAGCAACTGAAGGGTACATAAATAGAAGAAAGTGTTGATTCGGTATAAAGTAGAATTTTCTAGAAATAAATCTGCTAGAATTGACTGGTCAGTGAGGATGCAAGATTCCCAAGTGATTATTTCCAGGAAGAGATGAACTTTCCCATTTCCCCAGATATTAGAGGTCCATGCACTAGATATACAATTATCTTTAAAGTCAGTTACCATGCTAAGCAACCATTTTATTGGGCATGCTTTACATTATACCACATTATACCAGTTACAGGTTGAAAAAAAATCACTTTCCAAAAAGACATCCTATATTGTCTTATTTATACTATTGGCTGAGGGGATGCGTCTAGTCTTATCAAACTTCAGTTCTTATCAATTCAAGATTCAAATGGTGATTAGGTTATTTGAATGCTCACATTATTTAAATCATTACCACAGAAATTTAAGGGAATTCGTTTTGGGTTTCTGTTGTTGTTTTTGTTTTTGTTTTGTTTTCAGTGCTGGGGATTGAATATATGGCCTCTCACATACTAGGCAAATGCTCTACCACTGAGCTATAATTCCAGACCCACCCCTTTTTGAAGGAAGAAGAATTGATTTGTATGGACACATGTGAACATACTAAGAAATAGAAGTTATTTTCATTGTTGACATATTTTTAAAATCTGGTTTTAGATGCAAACCAGGTCTCCATAATTGTGCAATTTAGCAGTGGAATGACCAGAGAAGCTTAATCTTCAGGTTAAGAGATTTAAAAAACATAGCCCAAACCTTTTATTTTTTAAAAGCTAAACAATCTGCTGTCCCACATTCTCACTCAGATTAATCTTTACATTAACAATACTTACCAGCAGATAGCCCAAAAGCCTGGCCAAGTTGGACCAGCTTCAAGATTTGTTTCCACACTGGGGTGCTTCATACACTTGGCAGAAGCAGGATGCAACTGTGGCTTCATTTATTACATTATACTATAAACATTATGTCCTGAGCTAATAAGATACTCAACATGACAATCCCATAGGTTACCAGGCACCATAAACATCTGTTAACACAGACACCAGAGATAGCAGAGAGAAGGCTTGTAGTGTACATTTTTAAAGTGGTTTATGATATGGAGTCTGCTGTTTAAAAGCAATAATCAAAAACACAGTCCCAAACTCTGGCTAGAACAAATATTTGAGAGGCAAAGTTATGCTCACTTTGAAAAAAAGAAAGCACACTCCTGTAGTCCCTCTATTATTGCATTTATAGACTTTCATTTCACACCTTTGACCATTAAGCATTGGCTTTCCCTGATATTCAGAAGACAAAAACTATAATTTCACTGTGATATATTTATTCAAAAAGGGGGGGGGGCTAAATGTTGACTCACCAAACTTTCCTTAGACCAAGATGAAGACAAAAGTTTATAAGGTTGGAAGAAGGATATGAAGGCTGGCTGGGACAACCTTCTTTTTTTTCCAGTAGTGCATAAATCACTTTTATTTTTTAAATTTATTTATAGGTTCATTGTAATCATATTATCTTAAGCTATACACCATGTTTCTCAAGGGTCTCTAGGCTAAAACACATCCTTCCAGCTCCACCCAATGGTCTCTCTGAAAGGAAACTTGTATAGGACTGGAGACCCCTGGACATCGATTCCAGGGACCCTGAGTTTTGCCTTTTCCCAAAAGGAAAGAGAACTCCCAATCACAGAGTAAACCGATCCAACAACCCAGTTTATGAAGTCATTTTATTTCATTTCTATCCATTTTGATTTCTGGAAATGCCTCAATATTATCACCTACAAACAGGTATAGGGACACCCCAGATAAAAAAGGGACTTCCAGAGTGATTCAGGTGGAAACTAGCCTAGAACACCAGTTGCTGCTACAAGAATAGGTGACTTCTCAAGCACCCTCCAGGGTGTTCAAGGGTAAACACCCCGTCTGAGCCCACCTAGTCCCTGGATGTGGACAGCAGCGCCCCAGGAATACCAGGTTCACAGCTCCAACCTGCCTCTGACTCGAAGGTTCTGCACCCAGACACAGACACCTCGCCTACAACCCTCAAATGCCCTTCCAGGCAGTTCTCCTGAGAAATCCAGAAACCACCCCCACAAGGCACCCTCCAAGCCCTCCGCCAAGGCGACGAGCTTAGTTTTTAAAAGCCCTTGGTACTTAATCCTGTGCAGGAACTCCTGTGACTCCCACCCCGCTGGCCTCCCGTTACCTTTCCCGTCCCTTCCAAGGTCTCCTGGCCACATAAACAGGCGGGCGGCACCTCTATGGTCTCCTCCTCCCCCGCTGCACAGCCTACTGGCTCAGGCACCAACACGCCTCCCCAGGCGCTCACACGCGCGCACACACACAGCGCACACGCACACCCATTCAGCACACACAGCCCGCGCCAGACCATGCAACCCCGCAGTCGAGTCCCAGCAGCAGCCTCCTCCCCCGGGGGGGGCTATATATAAAAACCCTCACCCCGAAATAGATTCCCCACACCCCCGCAAGTGGACCAGCCTGTCCGCACCCTCTGCGTGCCGCCAGCGCCCTCTCTCCCGACGCGCGGGCAGCCCACTCACCCGCAGCCCTCGAGCCTCCGCAGTCCTGTCAAAACTTTGAGGTCGGTTGATTTCCCCGCGACGAGTGTGCCCAGGGCTGGGAGAGCTCGGCTCGCCACCATTTCCACCCCCCCGCGTCCATGGCGACTGGTGGTGACGCTCGGGACCCCAGCCCCGCGGCGGCCAGCGCGCAGCTGCAGCCCGCACCGCCGCGCCGAAAGGCTGGACTTTGCGGAGGAGAGCGCGGGGCGCACGCTCGCCCGCCGGACCCCAGTCCTCCGTCGCGCAGCACAGCCGCCGCCGAGTTCCTGCCCAGCCTGGCAGGCTGATGATGTCAAACAGAAACACACTCGCAAAACTTTTACTACTTTAACAAAACTGTCTTGGGAGGAAACCCCTCCTTGCACCGCACGCGCGGGTCGGAGCCGGCGCCAGCGTGGGACGGTTCTCCGGTCGCCCCCAACTCCTGCAACACACACCACTACCCCGCCACCAGCAACAACAACTTCCAGACACACACACACACACGCACACACACGCACACACACACACGTCCCCAGCACGGATCAGGTTACAACAGCCCATCAGCAGAAAACAACTTTTTGAGAAGGGGAGCAAGTCCACCCCCAATCACCTGGGAGGGGGGATGTGCGTAAATAACAAAACAGACCCCCATTTTCACCACCAACCGGCGTCCCGGGGTCCCGTCCCAGGCACGAAAGGGGAGCATAAGAACCCGATTCCCGGAGCCCCCTCCAGTACCTCCGAGCTTCGCCTCCGCAGACGGAGGGCGAGTTCGCGTCCGCGCTGGGGCCGATGGCGCGGGGGCCTGAGGCCCGCTGGCCCCAGCCCGGGGTCCCCGCCGCCGCCCAGGCTCAGCAGCAGCCACCGCCGCCACCGCCGCTGTAGCAGCCGCCGCTGCCGCCGCCGCCGCCGCTCCCTAGACCGCCTCCTCTTCCCATGGCTGCGCCCTGCTGGGCAGCTCGCGGGCTGTCAGGCTCGGGGAGGAGGGAGGGGGCGGGGTGAAACGGGAAGGGAGGATGGGAGGGGAGGGGTGGGAAAGGCGGCCGCTGTTCACCGAGGGTCACGCCGCGCCCGGCCCGCCGGCCCCCGGATCCCGGCTGCCGACGCGCACGGAAGCGGGAGTTGAGGCAGGCCGGTTCGAGCCCCGCTGCGGAGAGGCCGAGCGCCGCCAGGGCCCCGCATTCCGAGGAGCTGGGATGAAGCCTTCCCCCGCGAGGAGTTGGAGTTGATGCGTGTCACTCTCATCGGGGCTGCGCGGCTCCTCCTAGAGGAAAATATTGGTAGTTGCGGGACACTTCCTTCCTCTTTGCCCGCCCCGGTTCCCCAAAAGAAGGCAGGACCTAGAAGAGCGCCAGTGCAGTCAACACATGCAAAGGAACACTTAGAGGAAAGTTTGCTGCCTGCAGGAATGGGAGAGAATCCATCAAGAAAGAAATCGTGATGAGCCCACCAAGGACGGCCAGTCCACCTGCCCCCAAATATGCAAGCTCCAGCTCACTGGGGCACAGTGAAAACATTCAGAAAGACTTTATGTTAGAGGTTTAAAAAAAAACAGAGTGGGTAATCAGCCAAGGGAGCGTGTCATGTTAGCAGAGAGGTATGTCCAGAAGCCAGAGCAGAGGGCTGCAAGGACAGGCCTCGGCCTTGTCCTTGTGTGGGACCTAGGCAAAGGATTTTAACTGCCTTCTGTCATTCATGCATCAAATACAGGCTCTGTCTACCTCATTCCGCTGCTGGAAAAAAATAAAGCGAGACAAGAAATCGTCAAAGTGCTCCAGAAACTCAAAGTTGTTCATAAGTATGTCATGTTCATGAAGGCTCAAACTCCCAGTCACCACATGCAGAGTACAAAAGTCCAGCTCCGTAGCCGAAGGAGCAGCCGGTCACACGATCTTTTCACTATTTACTTTTTACTGACAGCCAGTTGTGACGTCACTTATCTATAAGCTTCTAACAGCTCTGGCTTACTAAGAGACTTCTTTTTTAAAAAAAAACAGAACTTCCAGACACAAAGCCAAGTTTATACTAAGTTTAAACATCAACTTAAAGGACCTAAGCTTCTTAGCATTAGAATAAAGGAGCCACAGGGCATTAAAGTAGTGCATGAAGGCCAAGACTTGTTTAGGAACACAGGACCAAAGACTCGGAGGCGGCAAATGCCACATAAGTCAACTTTGTGTTTTCAAAGAAATCATGTAAGTGGAAAATTCTTCCTTAGAATCCTTTCACAGGGCTCAGCTGTGGCTCAACACCCCAGCTGATCCAAACCGGGTACTCAGAGTGAGGAGGGAAAGAGGAAAGGTTCTGGAAGGAAGGGGTATGTTTCATCCCTGTCCCACGCTGGAGAAGGGCGTGGGATGGTTACTGATCTTGAACTGGTCCTGTTCTATCCCTCCTAAATATAGGTGGCATTTTCTTTCTAAGATCCTCCCTCAACCCCTTGATTTCTGGGGTTCCATGCTTTGTTGGAACAGTAGAATTCCTGCGGTTCTGTGCTTTTCTGGAGCAGTTGTAGTGCTTACTGGTGTCTGGAGCTATTTATTTATTTATTTATTTATTTATTTATTTATTTATTTATTTTTGTGGTGCTGGGATTGAACCTAGGGGAATTCTACCTCTGAGCTATGCCCCAGCCCTATTATTATTATTATTATTATTATTATTATTATTATTTTGAAACAGGGTCTCACTAAGTTGCCAAAGACCTCAGTAAGTGTGGAGGCTGGCCACGAACCTGCCATCTTCCTGTCTCAGCCTCCTCAGTACTGGGACTATCGTCGTGGGACACCACACCCGGCGGTCTGGAGCTTTTAAAAAGGGAGTTGCCCACACAGAAACACTTGGGAAAGGAAACCTTGAAGGCACAGTCAGGCAAAACTCCTGCTGGGTGGTCTGCACATGCCACGCTGGCTGGAAGGGCAGTGCTGGCAGGAGTGGAGACCGGGCAGTTCTCAGCTGCTGACTCCACTGCTGTCTGAGATGACCTTGCAAGTTGGTGCTTCAGATTCTGACCCTAGCAACCTCTCACTTTGTATTCTTTCTGTGCCTTCTCCTCCTTTGCCCTTCCCCTTCCTAAGGCCAAAGGATCTGGATCTAGACTAGGAGGTATCCGATGGACCCAAGAAAGATTTCCTAAGTTCTGTTGTTTGTACTCTAAGATGGTTTCAGGACCACACTTAAAAAAACAAAACAAAACAACGAGTGACTCCTTTTTCTCTGGGTTCAACCACAGCCTCCACTCTGTGAGACATGAAAGCGGATGGCTCTGACTGCTGCTCTTTTATAGAAAGGTTATCACGCACAGAAAGCATAGGAAAGACACAGTGTCTAATATATAGCATTATAGAACCAGATATAAACTTGCTACTTAGGTACAGAACAGTCTTTATTTTTAAACCCCATGAATAAAGATCCCTCGATAGCATGTATGACCATATATAGGTCCATGGTAGTATGTGCTTCTTTATTTTTTCTAAATTAGGGGGAAAAATGTATCAGCTATTGGTTTGACTAATTTGCTACAAGTCAAGGCAAGCTAGAGAACATTTGCTTTATGAAAGCTGAAGCTGCATTTACTCTTCCTTCCACTTGGCCTGGAATACCCTACTCTGTCTACTCAGAGAAATCCTCCTTAACCTTTCAATTCCACCTCTATTACTTGCTTCCCTGAAGCTCTTTCTGTGCCTTTACAGGCCTTTATACCTACATTTATTAAATATTGCAGTTTTTGTTGATGTGTCTGCTTTCACCATTAATTATAAGATTCCTGAAGGAAAAGCAATATATTCTTGATTTTGTACTTGTAATATCTAGGTCAATGCTCAGCAAATGGTAAGCTGCCCAATAAATGTTTAATCAAATCAAATGAAAATTTATGTGCCCTGAATTTATATCTCAAACCCAGATCTGTTCACAGAGCTCCAGCCTGCCAACTGAGCATCTCCACTTAGATGTCTTAACCCACTTCTCAAACCTAATATGTCCACATCTAAACTCTGGTTCTTTCTCCCAAAATATGTTCCAATCACAGCTAGGGACATTTCCATCTCAGTAAATGGTAACTACTTCCTGCCAGTTATTCAGACCCCAGACCTTTGACGTCATCCTTGCTTTTTCTTTATCTCTCACACACCATATTCAGAATCTGTCCACTCCCTGGAGGGGTTAAGAAGCAATCTGGCCTGAACCATGAGAATCTCACCTGGACCACCGCAACACTCTCCCAACAACTGGTCTCTCTGCTTCAACAGCTCTCCCCTCCTTTCACCACCACCACCACCACCATCTAGTCTAAACTCAACTGCCAAAGGCATTCTGGTTTTTTTTTTTTTTTTTTTTTTTTTGCAGTACTGGGGATGGAACCCAGGGGCGTTCTACCTCTGAGCTACACCCCCGGCCCTATTTTTTATCCTTTATTTTGACACCGGGTCTCACAAAGTTGCGGAGGGCCTCACTAAGTAGCTGAGGCTAGCCGCGAACCAGGATCCTCCAGCCTCCCAAGTACTGGGATTACAAGCGTGTATGCCACCACGCCCAGCCCAAAGGCATTCTTTTTAAGGCTAAGTCATACTGTGGTATTTCTGGGTCAAAACTCCCCAGTGGTTCCCCATTTGAATTAAAGTAAAATTGAAAATGGAGCATGAGCACCTATCTGAGCTGTGTACCCCTGCCTTGCATCTCGCCTCCTGTTACCCTGCCCCTCACTCAGTCACCATCTGGTTCCAGGCACATTGGCCTCCTTTGCTGTTTAGTAAGCAGGCCAGGTATAATCCTTACAGCCTTTTCACAGGCTCTTTACCTTAAATACCCTTTCACGGATATCCATTTGCTCCCTCCCTTATTTCCTTTAAGTCTTTGCTCAGATATTACCTTGTCAATGAGTTCTGTCTTGACCAATCTATTGTTTTCTTTTAACAGTCTCACTTCCCTGCCCTGTTATATATCCCCACTATAACATGGCTAAAAATATAAACTGATTTTGGAGACAGTAGAAACAATTATAACATAATTCAGATTATGCATACTGGAGTCACATATCTAGGGCAGATTATTATCTCCCAACCACCTAACTCTGAAGTATAAACTCCCTGAATCTCTGGTTATCTGGGATGAGAACCTTGCTTTGGTCATCCTGTTGTACTATATAGTGACAAAGCTTTTCTTTAAAATAGAAAAAAAAGAAACCAAAACATTTAAAGTATTATTTCATAGCTGCTTCATTTTATAGCATTTGTAGTTAGTTAACAGAAGACTCAGTCAGGAGCCTGGGGTCCTATTTGGGTCATCTATGACCTTGGGTAAGCCAATTATTAATCTCAGTGATTTCATTCCCTGGCTATAGAATGAGGGATTTGCTATCTAAGATCATTCCAGTTCTATTATTATTTGATTGATATCTATGATAGTTAATTTCATGTGTCAAATTTGTTAGGCAAGAAAATCCAGTTATTTGATCAAATGTTATTCTAGATGTTTCTGTGAAGGTATTTTAAAGATGAAATCAGCATTTAAGTCAGCAACCTTTCAGTAAATCAGATCACCCTATATAATGTGGGTGGACCTCAACCAATCAAGTGAAGGCCTTAAGAGAAAAAGACTGTCCTCCCCAGATATCAACTCTTCCCTGGGTCTCTAGCCTGCTGGTCTCTATAGATTTTGGACTTTCCAACTTCCACAATTGCATGAGCCAGTTTCTTAAAATAATTCTCTCCCAGTGTGTGTGTGTGTATGTGTGTGTGTGTGTGTGTGTGTGTGTGTGTGTGTGTGTATACATACACGTACATAATGTGTTATTGTTTTGTTACAGTTAGGTTTAGAATGTCCCCTAAAGAGCTCATTTATTAATATTCAGGGTTGATATAGTTAAGTCATGAGAGTTGCGATCTCACCAGTGAATTACAACTGGGTGGTGGCCTGAGCTGGTGAAGTGTGGCTGGAGAAGGTGGGTCCCCGGGGCTGTGACCTTGGGGATTATATCTGGTTCTTCCTCCCCTTGCTCTCTTGCTTCTGGCCTCCATGGTGAGGAACAAAGCCTTGCGTGCTTCCCCTCTCCACTTCCTGCCGCCGCCATGCCCTGAGATCCGCGGTCCCTGGGCTCACATGGACTGAACCCCAATATCTCCAAGGAAAATTGTGAGCAAATAAATCTTCCTTCCTGTATGTTACACGGTCAGTCTTTTAGATTATAGCTGTGAAAGTGCTGACTAATACATGTTTGGACTTCAGATGTCCCCCAAAACTCATATATTGAAAGCATGTTCCCAATGCCTCAAGGCTGAGAGGTGGAGTACGGCTAGAGGAGGTGGGTTATTGGGGGCAGAACCATGGGAACGTCATGTCTCCAGCCCCCTCATCTCACTGCCTGTTTCTGTCTGCCATGAATGAGAACGGCTTTTCTCTGTCATGTGCCCTGCCACCCTGGTTTCTGTCTTGGAGCTGGCCCACCATGGACTGAACCTCCAAAACTGTGAGCCCAGATAAACCTTTCCTCCCCTGAGTTGTTCTTGTCAGGTGTGATATACCACATTTTCTTTATCCTTTCATTTGTTGATGGACACCTAAGTTGGTTCTTTAATTTGGCTATTGTAAATTGTGCTGCAATAAACATGGGTATGCATATATCTCTATAGTATTCTAACTTTCATTCTTTTGGAAATATATCAAGGTGTGGTATAGCTGGGCCAAATGGTGCTTCTATTTCTAGTCTTTTGAGAAATCTCTATACTGATCTCCATATTGTTTGTACTAATTTACAGTCCCACCAAGTGTCTATAAGGGTTCCGTTTTCCCCACACCCTTGCCAGCATTTATTATTGTTTGTATTCTTGATGATTGCCACTCCAACTGGACTTAGGTGGGAATCTCAGTGTAGTTTTGATTTGCATTTCCCTGATTGCTAATGATGTTGAACATTTTTTGAATACTTTTGGCCAATACTACTACTGTTGTTGTTGTTGTTGTTGTTGTTGTTGTTCTTCTTCTTCTTCTTCTTCTTCTTCTTCATTTTCTTATTATTTTTTCCTTATTCTTGTTATTATTGCCTTGGATATTGAACTCAGGGGCGCTCTACTTCCAAGCTACACCCCAGCCCTATTTTATTTTATTATTTTATTTTGAAGCAGGGTCTCACTAGTTTCTGAGAGTCTCACTAAGTTCCTGAAGTTGGTCTTGAACCTACAATCCTCCTGTCTCATCCTCCCATGGGCTGGGATTACAGGCGTGAGCCACCACACCTGGCTTGTATTCCTTCTTTTGAGAAGTGTTTATTCAGTTCAATTGACCACTTTTTGATTGGGTTGTTTATGGAGTTTTTTGAGTTCTTTATATATTCTAGATAGTCATCCTCTATCAGAGGAGTAGCTGGCAAAGGTTTTCTTCTATTCTGTAGGTTTTCTCTTCAGACTCTTGATTGTTTCCTTTGCTGTACAGAAGCTTCTTAATTTGATGTCATCTCATTTATTGATTCTTGATTTTATTTCCTGTGCTTTAGGGGTTCTTGTTTAGGAAGTCTTTTCTAGTACCTATAGGTTAGAGAGTTGGTCGTATGTTGTTTTTTTTTTCCTAGTAGATGCAAAATTTCTGCTCTAATGTCTAGATCTTTTGTCCATCTTGAGTTGATTTTTGTGCAGGGTGAGAGGTGGAGGTCTTGTTTCATTCTTTTACATATAGTTATCCAGTTTTCTCAACACCATTTATTGAAAAGACTATCTTTCCTCCAACATATTTTGGCACCTTTGTCAAAAATCAACTGGCTGTAAGTGTGAAGTTTTTTCTCTGTATCTTCTATTTCATTACATTGGTCTATGTGCCTGTTTTTATTATAATGCCATGTTTTATGCTAATGTTTCTATAGCTCTGTAATATAATTTGAAATCATGTATTGTGGTACCTCCAGCATGGTTCTTATTGTTCAGAATTCCTTAGGCTATTCTTGGTCTTTCATTCTTCCACATATATTTTAGGATTACTTTTTCTAATTCTGTGAAGAATGGCACTGGTATTTTGATAGGGATTTCATTGAGTCTATAGATTGCTTTTGGTAGTATGGACATTTTTTTAAATGAATACTGCATTCCCACCCAGAATGTTCTTTCATGCACACAGTGAATGTTGGAAGCCTACACTGTGATTAACTTCACTGTAGAATTTAGTGTGCATCGGGGAACAAAACTTTCATGACACACCCACAAAGACACTGCCCTCATGAGACATTCATTCTAGTTGGAAGATACAATGAACAATAAACATAATGAACAGCATGCACAAGGTCTTGGGTTTTATCCCGGTACTGGAAAAAAAAATCACTTACATGCTTACTTAAGAAAACTGTAGCAGGATAAGGGGCTCAGGAATGTCAGGTAGCAATTACATGAATGCTGGGAATTCCTTTCTTGTCTATGAATCAGCATGTCATGGAACTGAACATGTGATGGTTGTGAACACCTTAGAAGAACTCCTTCACCAGAATAATGTCTCCACACTGGCTTCCAGCCCTATCCCACAGTAGCCTTGTTTGAGAGGATAGCAAGGGAATCATGAAGGGGAACCCCCCACCCATACACACACACACACACACACACACACACACACACACACACACACACAATGTAGGGAAGGATTTACTCCCCTCACTCTATTGAAAGGTAATAGGGGAAATGCTATTATGCTATTTCAGGATCCAGGAATTCTTAGTCAAGACTTATGAGGAGGGCCCAGAGCCACATTAAAGCTTCAAATCACCATTTAATTTAAGAATTTTTAAAAATTGGTATTTCAACCTAGAGCTCATAAATTCTAAAATGAATACTTCAAACTGATTGCCTTGACTCTCTCTGGTGGATTCAGAGTCACTCACAGGAAAGTTCTGGGACTGGGAGATGCTGGACTACATACAGGCCCCTGGGGGGAAAGGAACAAAGTAAGAAAAATCTAAAAAAGAACTCATGAATGGACATTCCCCTTTAAATCATTTAAGTGTAGAGATTTTAAAAATTAGGGGGGATTAAATTTGCTACCTCTCCACCAAATTCAAAACCCTGTTTTTTTAAAAAAACATCTAGTTTCTGCCTGAGTAATTACACTGATGAATAACCCAGCTCCTTCACTGGGAAGCTTGTTCCATTTCATTTGTTATATGTACTTTAGCCAGAATCTGCTATTCTATTATTTATACCTGATGGTATTTCTAAAGCTCACAGAGAAAAAAATTAGAAATTTAAATTTCTTTTCTTTTTTCTCTCTCTCTCCCTCTCTCTCTCTCCTTATTTATTTATTTATTTATTTATTTTCCTTCTGTGAGACATACTTTCTCACTTCACACTGCCAGTTACCTTTTCTATAGGCCAAACATATGCAGGTCTCTCCCTTCTCATGTAATGTAGTTTATAGACCCTACACTATCCTGAGTTTACTGTGTGCTTCAGCTTATCAAACTCCTTCATAATTGCTATTCCCAGAATCAAATTTAATCCCATTGTAGTCACCACAAGAGACAGAATGACTATGAGCTTCCAGCTTGGTGCTACGGAGCAACGCAAGTGGCAGAAGCCCTGGAATTTGGTAAACATGGTGGGAACCCCAGAGCCAAATAAACTGAGCCTCTCACTCAGCCTACACTCCAAAGAAGTGAATTCAGGAACCTCAGCATGATCAAAGAGTTCCTATTCCTTCTGTCCCTTTCCCTGTTAATCCTTTCCTTTTTGTTTTCACATATTATTTTGTTCTTTTCTGCTATCATCTTTATTTTTAAAAGAGGTGGGACTATAAAAGCAGAAAATAATATAAAAGAGAAAGAAATCTGACCAGGGATGAAAAAGTTTCTCATAGCTACTTTCCATAGAGATTAGGCACACAGGCTATTAACAATTACTAAATAAACTCTCAATGTCATTTGCTAATCAGACTTATCCTGCATCATGGGTGCCCAAGAGGAAGAACACTCTGAGTAAACATAAAAGGAAAGCCCTGCCTACCCAGTGTTCACCCTGGGAATCCAGGAAAGGTCAAATGAATGGATGAACTATTGGAGAATTCTTGGCTGCAAAAAACCTTAGGTATATTGGGGGAGGGAGAAGACTAACAGAGTAAGAATACTTTTCTCAAGGCCATTGGCCCTCTGCACTTTCTGAATCAGATGTAAGGGGGGAGGGTCATCTTACTCCATGAAATCATGGTATCTTTAGTATAAGATTTGGAGAGCTAAGTAAAATAGGTTTCCACTATTGTAGACAAAATAAATCAGATTGTTGAAATTCAATGTGCTTCATAAGACTTATCATCTAGCTGTGTGTAGGGGCACACATCTGTAATCACAGTACTTGGAGGCTGAGGAAGGAGGATCACAGTTTTGAGGCCAGCATCAGCAACTTAGCTAGACTCTCAGAAACTTAGTGAGACCCTGTTTCAAAACAAAAACTAGAAAAGGGGCTAGGGGTATAGCTCAGAGGTAGAATGCTCTTGGGTTCAATACCTAGTACCACAAAAACAAACAAACAAAACAAAACCAACTTATCTGTTTTTCTAACACTATACCAAATTACAAACACAATCACATAAATTATGTCAATTTTTTTCCTCACAGCAGTCCTGTGAAGAAGGTGTAGCTATCCTCTCTTTATCAGTGAGGAGGCTGCTAAGAGATGCAAAGCAACTGGACCAAGTCACACAAGGAGATCAATATAGGGGATGGGGAGCCGGACAGAGCCTTTCTGTGCCAGGGCCATTCTTTGGACTCCTCCCACAGCCTCCAAGATGTATCCCCACCACTGTGTACATCTTGTGTTTTTAAGCCACCTGCCTACTAGCCTCTATCTGTGGCAAAATCTCTAAAATTGTCCTCCAATTTCTTTTATTTAATTTTTTAAAATTTATTTATTTATTTATTATTTATTTATTCATTTGCGGTACTGAGGATTGAACCCAAGGGCATTGTACCTCCATGCTACACCCCCAGCTCTATTTTTTATTCTTTATTTTGAAACAGGGTTTCACTAAGTTGTGGAGGGCCTCACTAAGTAGCTGAGGCTGGCCGCGAACCCAAATCCTCTTGTTTAGCCTCCCAAGTACTGGGATTACAAGCATGTGCCACCATGCCCAGCTGTGTCCTCCAATTTCTAAAACACCAAACTAATGGTGGTAGTTGGGGAACAGGGGAAAGAAACTAAAGACAATTTCATTTTTTGTACCATTACATGAAGGTACACCTCTAACGTTTGAGGGGTCCAGAGCCAGAGACAAAGGCAGCCTATGAACCCTAAATCATTCAAGTTACTTTTTAATTAACCAGCTGTTGGGTAAAATGTGCTCTATCCTCTCGCCGAGAAAGATACCTTTGTCATGACCTGAAAGGACAAATATGAATTTAGATTTCTCAAACTTCTCAGAGTTCTGCACCAGGAAGTGGTGATGCAGGGAGATCTGGTCATCAGCTTGGTTCTCAGTCCCCAGTTTTTGTCACTTTCTTTCTCACTCCTCGTCCCCCTACCCAGATTGATGGTCTCCTGTACAGGTGTTTGAAAACCAAGCTCACATGTCCACTCTCTAGTCAACCTTTCTCTCCCCACCCCAGAATGGGACATTTAGGCTGCAAACTCCAAAGTCTGAGATACCCAGAGGGGAGGGCACATCCCATTCATCCAAAGATTCCTTGTCTTACGAATGGGGCATGACTGGAGAAGTCCAACTCAGGGCCTCTCTGGCATGGGCTGGAGGGTTGTACTTATTGCCTGATCTTGTTTAGACCCATGTACATTTCTTTAGTGGTGGCAGGGTTGAAAGTAGGGGCATCAATCTAAAAGCACCTTGGAAAAAAAGGTTCATGATAGCTTTTCAGTGTAGAACTCAACAAATGTTAAGCACTTAGTAAATGCTTATTTAAAAGAATTGTATTTCATTTTTTAAAGAAATCTGATACTATTGAAAATAAAGCTGAAAGATAAATTATAAAATATATTTGAAACATATATCCAGAAGATACCATATATCCAGAAGTATTTGGGTAGATTCCTATTTTTGAATATTACTAATAGCTCTGCTATGGATATGCTGGCACATGTCCTGTGTTGATCATTTGTACACATTTTTATTGGGCCTATATGGCCAAATGGTGTTCAAGTGGGGTTGGATGAATTTATACTTCTCATTTGTTGGAGGATGTCTTTATTCACGTCCTCATCCACTCTGGACATTTTTTAAAATTTCTCTCTCTCTCTCTCTTTCATTTTTATTTGTTTTAGCCATTCTGGTGCCTGTAGAGTACTACTACATTTTGGATTAAATTGGCATTTCTCTCATCTCTAAAGAACTTGGGTGCCTTTTCATGTTTATTGGTTATTTGTATATCCTCTTTTGGAAGTTCCTATTTGACTTTTATCCATTTAATATTATAGACTACATATATATGCACATCTAAATATGAATATTTACTATTATTATTATCTGAAAAATTACATTAAACTACTAACTGTGATTTCTTCTAGGGGCTGAAAAATTTGGAAAGTGGGAGGGGATGTAGAGTGTATGAGAGAACAAGAACTTTTACCTTTTTTTATTCTCTAGTTTTATTTTGTCAGGGAATATAAATACCAAATTCTTATTTTTAAAAAACCTCATCTATATCATAAGTTGAGTATTAATATAGTATAAAATTTCTGTGTTTTATGAAGTGCTTGAATGGCAGATTTCTGTAGAATAAATATATAATTAAACATATAATTTATTTTACAAGCAACACTAGAGACATATCTATTACATAATGTGAGATGAGGTACCACCTCTAATTAAATTATCATTATTTTTGGTACTGGGGATTGAATCCAGGGGCATTCTACCTCTGAGCTACACCCCCAGCCCTTTTCAGTTTTTATTTTGAAACAGGGTTTTGGTAATTTGGGAGACTGACCTTGAACCTGTGATCCTCCTATCTCAGCCTCGTAAGCACTGGGATTACAGGTGTGTACCACTGCACCTGGTGTATTAATAATTTTTATAATAATAATAAGTATGGATAAAGCAAAGTGCATGATGGATAGCAAACCCTTTATTTCTGTCAACTTCAGTAATGTTCAAAACCAACCTATGAGGTTAGAGTTTTTAATCTGTCTGCACTCTTATCTATTTTATTATTATTTGCTTTATCTATCTATTAAATGTTTCTTTATCCCCTTTCTTCTAAAAGAGGATTTGAGATGGAGATATGTATGTCAGCCAAATAGATGCATAAGTAAAACAGTTGGGGAAATGGGGATAAAGGGAAAATAGGATGCAAAGCTAAGTCAATAGGCAGGGCTAGTTAGCTCTTGAACTTTGCATCATGATGCCCTATTCATGTGCTAGGAGTGAGCTACCAATTTGGCTCTGAGCTTCTTGGTGACAATAATAAATAGGAAAACATGATCCTCTTTACCATGTACACTGTTCCCATTGCCCATAAGGTGACAATCAAGCAGTTGTCTAGAGTGCATATTCTTCTGAAACCAATACATGCAAGAAATGGTTCCTGGAGGTTGCCACACAGGGCTCGGGATGGTGGGGTGGATGGTGAAGCAGCAATGTTGTGACTGCAGGGTCCTCTGTCCTTCTAAACATTCTCATAAAGATTCCTGAATGGGGAAGTGCTGCTGGAGATTAGAGGCAACCTTACATTCACCGTTAACCTTTAACTCCTTTTTAACTCAAAAACAATTGGTGACATGTAATTTTAAGAAACATAAGATGACCAGGGGAAGTTTTTTTGTTTTGTTTTGTTTTGTTTTTGTGGTACTGGGGATTGAACCCAGGAGCATTCTACCTCTGAACTACACCCCCCACCCTTTATATTTTTTATTTTGAAACAGGGTCTTTTTAAGTTGCTGAGAGTCTCACTAAGTTGCTGAGGCTGGTCTTGAACCTGCAATCCTCCTGTCTCAGCTTCCCAAGTACTAAGAATGCAAGTGTGCATCACCAAACCTGGCCCAGGGAAAGTTTGAGTTAAAAGTTATGATGTGTACTTTTCAGCTTAATAATATTGTACATTTGAGAATTCGGCAGTTGAATATTTAATTAGACGCATAGTTCATGAGAGTTATAAGGAGTCTGGAACTATGAGATCCAGGGTTTGAGCAAAATGCATCCAGATAAACCAGAATGAACAAGATATCTGAGATTTATTTATAATTCCCAGCTTTCCTGAAATTACTTGAAGTAAAATATTAAGTACTGCCTTATCAGGGGGTTTACTAGAAATATATCAACTGTTACACTTATGTTTATGACTCACAAAAGAGTGAATAAACAATTCTGACCACACTTGCATGCCTTATGCATGAGGAATGTTGATTCCAAACCGAAAATGATCAGAACACAACTTAGAGCCTGTTTTTTTTCCCTCTAGATCACTCTGAAAATAAATTTACAGGAATAAACAGCATTAGTAAATTTAAATTATTGAAAGTGGCCATAGCAGGACTGGTAGACTCGGCAATTCAATGTTTTTGTGGCATGAATCAGGGTTACTGAAGGTTTCCTAATAAAATTCTCCACTATCCCTCCTGCTGCTCTATCATAAATTTCTCCTTCTGAGCATGAAATTCCAATCTTCCAATCCTTCTTTTTTGTCAAGGGAGCTTCTCAAAATTCAAATATTTATTTGAGATGAGCAACACTTTCATTTATTACAACCTAGTTACACATTCATAGAGATGAATTAAGTGGTTATACATTTTTTTTACAAAAGTAGTTGTCTCATTTTTGTTTTTCTCCAAGAAGTCCTTATTCTGAAAGAGACTATATGACAAATATGTTCATTTATATTCCCATTCTACATAATTTATATTCTCTTAATTTTTGGTAACTTAAATATGCATTGAAATATTGCTTAAATATGCATTGAAACCTTAAGATGTTGTAGTAAATAAAATCATGTTTCCATATTTGAAATATATATCTGAAGGCATTGTTTTTAGAGATTTCCAAATGGGAAACTAGTACATGAAAAAGATTGATAACACTCTTGACGATGGCAAGTGCATGGGGAGAGGAGGCCTCTGTATAATGATGGTGAAAGTATTATTAATAATATTTTTAAAGGCATTTGGTGCATATATCAAAATTAAAATTCTTCATATGCTCTGACTTATCAATTCCACTTCTGGGATCATCCTGAATTAACATTTACCTGAGTGGACATATGGACAAAGATCCTTATTTCAGCTTGAACAATAATAGGAGAAAATGATGATGACTAGTATGGATCACTTAAATAAAACTTGATATAATAGAGTGTTACGCTACTATTAAAAACATGAGATAGACAAGTAGTCACAGATATGGGCGGCTGTCAGTGATATATTATTAAATAAAAGTAGTTGCAGAAAAAATGTCTAAAGTATGAGCCAACTTTTGTAAAGATGCATGGCAAAAGATTTTATTCCCAGTCAGGCATGGTGGCCCATGCTTGTAACTCCAGTACTTGGATAGCTGAGACAGGAGGATCACAGTTTCAAGGTCAGCCTTAGCAACCCAGCATGGCCCTGGCTCAAAATAAAAAGTAAAATAGTTCTAGGGGTGTAACTCAGAAGTAGAACACCCCTGAGTTCAATCCCCAGCAACACACACACACACACATACACACACACACACACACACACACACACACACACACACACACAAAGATTTGGTTTCCCCTAAGGAGTAGAAATAGGGGAAGAGAGAGGTAGAAAGAAGTGAATGTTTGCTCTTTATTTTACAGTATAGTTGCATGTGTGGTTTGAATTTCCAATGAATATATAAAACTTTATAATTTTATTCTTTATATAGTTTTGCTTTATTAGAATTTTTCAGTGACAAGGTCAACTTCTATAATTTTTAAAAATCAATGATTTTCATAAAAATAAAAATATATCTGTATCAGTTTAACAAACACATAGTTGAGAGTATTATTAAAAGAAAAAAATTAGAGAGGCAACTGGCTGATTGCTTAATATGGACAAGCTGTATGGTCCAACAGCTAGGATAAACCCTTGAAGCAATCTGAGACTGAAAGGTAACTTCCATTAACACGACAAAGCAAGAGAATTAAGAGCCCTTCAATAAGAATTGTTTAAGGTAAAATTTGGCATCAGTATTAGTCCAACTTTCTTGAGATCTCCTAATATGATTAAAGCAAAAGTGAGTCAGAGACAATGGCAGTTGTGTTAAAAGTCCCTACAAGACTTCACTCCAGTTCACATAGACCCACCTGATTCATACACTTCCACCTGATTCATACACTTCGGGGAAAGGAAGAGTTCAAAGTGGAATAAGGCTGATTGCTCTTCTAGCTCCACTATCGATCAAGTTCTTTCATTTCTTATGAGTGCTGGCACTCAACCTGGGTTCCCAGGAGAGTATTATCTCAGCGTAAGTCAGGGAGGAGTCATGCAGCCAAACGCATTCTTTCCTGTAGAGGAGTTGTCAGAATTCTTGGCACATTCTAGATGAAGGTTGGATTATGCCATCATGATAAAAAATTTAGCTCAGGAGGCAACCTGAACTTTGTTACTTCATCCAAGCACAGGATTCACAGAGGAAAAACTATCATTACTGTTCCCTGGTGAATTCCAAAGAAGACATAATAGCTTTTCTTCTTGGATGCTGTACCTATGAAATACTTTGTTATCCTAAAGTTTCTACCCAAATGAAAGGTTTTAGTTGGAAGCTCGGAGTGATTCTTTTAAAAATAGAAATTTTAGATATGCCAGTCTGGAAGCTGGGCTGGTGGGAAAGTTGGGGGTTGGTGCTGGTGTAGTAGTTGTGAAATGATAGTACACCTCTGGGGGTTGCAGTGAGAGACAGCAGTGTCCTGCAGAAACACAATAGACTACAGTAGGACTTGTTTCTTCTCAGGCTCAGTCTTTAAAGATACCTTTCTTCCCCAAATCTAGAAAGTAGAACCCTCCCTACGTCTCTTCACCCTACCCTCTTTGTATAGAACAGAGGCTGCTCAGAAATATCAGAACTTACCTGGGTGTGGTAGTGCATGCCTGTAATCCCAGTTTTTGGGAGGCTGAGACAGGAGAATGGCAGGTTGGAAGCAGCCTCAGCAATTTAGCAAGATCCTCAGCAATTTAGCAAGATCCTCAGCAATTTAGTGAGATCCTGTTTTAAAATAAAATAGGGCCAGGGGTATAGCTCAGAGGTAAAACACCCCTGGGTTCAATCCCCAGTACCACACACATACGTGTATGTACACACATACACACATACACACACACACACACTAAAGAAATCGCAGAACTTTGCAGGATCTTATATGTCACCATTGCCACAAAATGATTGTCAAGGAAGGAAGGAGAATCATTAAGTTCTGTGAAGTAGCGTCATTGAGTTATTTATTTCAAATACAGAGACAGCATTCATGAAATAAGAACTTGGTGTCATTGAGACTGAGAATTTCTGTAGTATTAATAGTAATATAGTTAATTATTGATGGAAAATCCATTTCAGCCTAGAACTACACAAAACTCACATGCATGGATTAAAAGAAATGTGGAGAAATGTGGGCCACAAATAGCTAAGAAGGAAATCTGGACTGTATCACAGCAGAATCATTATTTAAACCATACCAGGCCAGAGGTTTTACCAATTCATTTTATGGGAACTGGAATTCATATCTGAGCCCCAGTGATTACCTATAATTTATTGTATATAAACCATGTACAGTGGGCCACATATAACTGGTGTTTCAGTTATTAAGTAACCCTCTTGTCTTTTGAAGGAGCCCAATTACAGAACACTTGTGGGTACTATTTTAGGAAGGCATCTGTGGCCGCCCCAAAGTGCACTGCTTCTATCTCCCTTCAGTAGAACTTTCTGCAAGTAGTGAGGTTGGTTGAGTCTCCAGTCTCCATTCCTTTGGATTTACCATAATGTTCTTGCCAAGGCCACTTCTTGCAGGCTGCTCATAGGCAGTAATTGGCTCCTAGAGCTGGGCCATTCCTACCTGACACCAGACTCTTCTACAGGGGAATCATTGCTCTAGGGATCTCTACTAACCTCATTGAGATACTCATAGAGCTGCAATACAGCCTTAGGCTCATTCTACACCATCATCCTTCCTTCCTTCACTCCTTCCACAGGTGCTAAGCTGGGATCCTAGTGCAAAGGCTCTCTTTGACAATCCCTGCTTTCTCTCCCCAGTATCCTTCACAGGTGTTTTCCCCAGTAAACCCTTCAAATATCTAATTCCATCTTGGCATCTGCTTCACAGAGGACTTGGAATAATACAGCACTTGAATTAAGTGGACCCCAGTTTGCAATAAAGGTAAAAGTTCTTTTAAATTTTAAGCTCTTTTCTGTAGAACTTTTAAGGACTGTTCAAAAGCTTGCTTCAACAAGGGTCATTGCTGTCTGGATTTGTTTTAGATTATTTATTTACAAGAAGGACTTGGATAAAGGGCTGTTTATTTGAACAATAGAGCTATTTGCTATGTAGAACACAAGGAGAGAATCCTCAGGGCCTTGGCTTTCTCCTTGATTCAAGTACAATTGTCCCAAAGGAGAATTGGCCATAACTCATGATTGGCATCTTGTTATATAGACTTTGCAAAAATATATTTGATATTCAGATTCATAGTTCTTATATGCAGAAACTAAATAACTGGATCCACTAGAATGTAAAGAATAAGAACAAAATATAGGAATTGTCTTATATTTTCTCTGTTTAAAAAGATAACTTACTTATTACAGATGTTATAATATGCAGATGATTTTAATATGAACAGATCCAAATTCAACTGATAAAAAGGATAAATGAAGAGGGCAAGTTTAGCTTAATTTTTCAGTGAGATATATGTGTATTTTTATTATGTTCATTTGACTTGCAGATATATGCATGGAATTACCCATCCTTTCACTTACATAGACATCCTCCAAAGTGGTTTGGCTTTCCAGAGGCACCTTGGGTGCACACACGCCCTGTGTTCAGTATTAAGCCCTGTGCAACTAAGAGTCATGAGTACAATTTAAAGTCTGAGACTTTTTAAAAAATCCATTTAATTTTAATTTTAAGCTATTTGTAGTAGACTATTTTCAGTCTGTGTTACAAAGCCATTGGGAATTTTAGCATAGTACATTTATACATTTCCTACGCTATTTTATTATATATTTTCTATTTGCTATGACCTATTACATTGATTACCTTGCATAATTCCATCAGAATCCTATGTCTTCTGCTATTTATTATACTTGATTTAAGATATAGAAATTGGATTTTAGAAAGGTTGAGTGACTTGTCCAAAGTTAAATAGCTACAGGTCTGACCCTAAGTCTGTGTTTTTACACACATGTGGTATATCTTTTCCAAATGTCCAACATAATAGAATTCATTCAGTTTTAATTTTAAGCTATTTATAGTAGACTATTTTCAGCCTTGCAGTGTAGGATGCAAGCCTCTGTATATGTTCATTGGATATGCCAACTCTTCCGAAACTTTGTTTCTATTCCTCCTTCTATGTATAGATAGAGTATATATGGTAAAAAAATTAAAAAGTTGTTCATAGGCCTGATGAGTAGGTGTTCCGTGCTTCTTTCGGGGAGGAACATAAACCAGGAATATAAACACAGATATTGTCATCTAAAAGTAATGAATTAGATTAAATTATATATACACATATATAATTTATATATGATGCATATATTTATATTTTATATACATATAATCTAAAGTAGTTATAGATACATGATATATTCATAAATATTATATATAATTTAAAGTCTGTTCACTTGCATATATGTATATATGTGTATGTGAGTTTGTATGCAAGAGAATTCACCCAACAGTTTTTACAAAGCTATATTTCCTACAAAGTTTTTATTAATATCCTTTATTGCAAATTTTAATTCAAGCAATAGTGTTGGAGTGATAGGTATCTGATATGTGCATTTCTTCTTTTGTATTCATCCTAAACCTTCCAACTTGATAATGATAAGTTAAAATATCTGAGATAAAGTCCATTTGGATCTTCAGTGGTTACATCAAACCTGTTTAAAAATCAGTGAATGATGCAAATGGGTTATGTCTCCTCTGTGTAATATGATATCATTTATTTTTCCTCTTTGACGGATTGGCTTCCCAAATTTTCTTGCTCTTGAAAATATACACTTTCCATATAAAATATAGTCAGTTTCATGTTTATATTAGCAAATTGGTGCCATATGGGCAGTCACTAGGGGTCTGCCACAGGGGTCACTAGTCCACAGTCATATTCCCTCCTCAGAATTCTCTCCAGTTTTATTCATGTATCCCCATAATTGTGAGCTGCCGGAAGCATCATACAGGTTTTAAGGCATTTTTACTGTAATAGAGTGCTGATGAATAACCTTCTCATCCTCCATTTGTTACTATTAGACAAATAATAAGGGTATCAGAAAGTGAAGTCAATATTTAACTAGCCAAAGCACCAAGAGTTCTAAAAAATACTAAGCCTGAGATTTGGTTTATAAAGTCACTCTTCTAACATATTCTTTCCCAATATAGTATCCCTATTTTATTATCTACTTCAAGTTCAAGCCAAACTTTTCCCCAGTGGATCTACCTTTACATTTTTAATGTTTCTTTTAAAGTTAAATCTAGCATCTTATTGAAAAAATATTGCATGGTCAAAATGAAATGCATCTGTAAAGCTCAGTCTGTCTTTCCTGTTTTTATTTTCTCAGTGGCAGCTGGGTTAGGGGGGCTTTCATTTTGTTCTTTAGGTACAGAGAAAAACTACAAAACTACTCCATTTTATGGATACATGAAGACAGACCTAAAAATATAATTTCCTTTTGTTTTCCCCACGAGGGAGATAACCCAGATTTTTAACTTGGCAAATGTACAATAACACGGAGTTATCTCTGTTGATGATGATGTTTTCCTTCTGATATAGTGTCACCAACATAAAGCAGAGACGTAGACTTTTCTTCCAGGTTGAAATAAAGAATTAACAAAAAGAAATTGGAGAAACAAGCTAAAGAGGAGTTTCTCTCCTATCTTGTCAGAAACACACATACCCACCCTTTCTTTGGACTTGCCACATAGCTGATATGGCTCTTGCTAAGTAGTAACTAATAGCGAAATGCCAAGAGTCTAAAAAGAAATTGGCTTATAGTTTTCAATGGCCAATGTGAAGTGTTGTAATGAAAGGCAAACAGAACAAACAAGTTAAGTCATAGAAGATAAATGTCAGGATTTGGGCATGGTGACAGCAATGAGTTCAGGCATGCCCATTTTTTTTTCTGATGAATAATGCTTAAGTTTTTCACTGTTTAATTTTCTGACTAACGCTACATACTCCCAGTATGAGCCCATTGGGAATGAATTACCAATTGTATACAGAAGCATATAATATATAATCATAACTCTCATCTTCCCTCAAACTTCCAATACCTACTCTCCATCCTTACTTTCAATTTAGTTCACTAAGAAAATTGGAGGAATCAGGAGACCTTTTATAAAACCACTGCACATTATCATCAACACATCTTACCTTCCAGCATCTATCCACACGCAATCTGCTGTTGTATGTCATTATAGGTCAACTCTCCTGCTCTTACTGAAGTCAGAATCCCTTCTTGTGCTCAAGAGCCCGTGCTTTCTTAGTCAGGACATTGCCATCTTCCTTCTCTCCAATCATTAGTTTTTTCTCTCTTCTGAATCATTCCTGTAAGCAGGCAGATATCTTGCCATATTTTTTGTATTAAGAAGAAAAACTATTCTTGATCTTATTTTCCCCTGATAGCTATATCGTCCTTTTCCCCCCTCTGCCTTTGGCAGCAAAACTCGTTGCAAGGGTTTCTTATACTCATTATTTCCCATTCCTCATCTCCAATTGCTCTTCACTCCATCCCACTCAGGCAATTCCTCCATGACTCCATTAAAACTATATGATCAATGACCTCCCCATTGCTAAATCCAAATCCAATGGTCAATTCTCAGTCCTCATCTTAACCTGACCTACATGCATCATTTGAAAAAAAAATTATCAATTGCTCCCACCTCCTTGATAGTACCTCTTCAAGGCTGACTTAGCTTAATGGAAGACCTTCCAGATACCATCTGCTGTGTTCTAGAGCTGACTTTTGAATAGAATCACTCCCTTAAGGAGGAAGGTTCCACTGTTATGTAGTATTCTAGATGTTCCAAACTATTCCTATACACACTAGAGTATTATAGGGGTGGTGCCCTCCTGGATCCCTGTCTGGGAGATGATAGCTCAGAGTATCAGATGTGGTCTGTTACTTCTTGGTTGCAAGATTTTCCCCAATAAAACCTATTCTATATGTAACAAGGAGCATGTGCTGTCAACTGGCTCCCAGAACGCCTCACCCAATGATTTTTTCTCCTACTGCAGTAGCCACTGCTTTAATGATTTCATCAAATATCCTGGCATCCGTCTCTAGGCCAGACCTCTATTGATTATGAGAGTGCATAAGTAAGGCTGCTGGGACACTGGGAATGTTTTAAACCCAGATCTGCATGATAGCTAAATGGACATGTAAGAACTCATTGATGTGTACTTTTATTATTTGTTCACATTTCTGTGTGTATGTTATCTTTCAATAAAAATGTATCCAAAAAAGTCATTCTAGAGATTGTGTCATATCTTCAAAATGGAAATAATAATATTTACTTTATAGGATCACTGTGAGAATTAAGAGAGGCAACATGGACAAATGGCCGTAAGTTTATAAAGCAGTGAATACATTTTACTTCACTCCTTTATGTTTCTCTCTTTTAAGATATTATTCACTCTTTTTCTATAAGCAAAGCTTTCTCCTACATTTAAAAAACCAATGGGTCTTATAGAGACTACTTTCTTTTTATCACACGCTGAGACACTGACTAACCATGGAAACACTAGTTAGGGATTTCAAATAGCTTGAGGTCAAAGGAATGTTGATTCTAGGAAGGAGATAATCAAGAAGTAGGCCATGAAATATGTAGCGGATTAAAGGAAAAAAGACTGTGTGTGTGTGTGTGTGCGTGCGTGTGTGTGTGTGTGTGTGTGTATGTGTGATTTTAAAAAAATTAAGTGCTTTAATCTGAACTGATCTGGAACCACTGAATGAAAAGTGAAATACTGAATATTGTGAGAGTATAACACCACATCATATTCTGTGTATGCTCACTCATGTGTGTGCACTGAACATACAAAAAGAGCCTTATATGCTTGATTATGCACAGATCACCAAGAAACTGATTACCTTTGTGAACAAAAGGTCACAGGCCAAGCTAGGTATCTTAAAAGTAAGATATGGTTAGTGTTCCCTGACACTATACAGCTACTGTATCACCTCTGGATTGCCTAACCTGACATTTTTACTGGCAAGAAACATAAAACTCCATTCATATTGATATTGCGAAGTTTCTGTCATATAGATATATGACATGTCAATATATAGGCACATATTGAACTAATCTCAACTGTCCAAATTCCATTTTGAACCAATAACTTTTTACCATGTATAGGTATATTGGGGAAAATATTAATAAAAATGTAAGTTTGCTATTCGAATGCACTCAATATTGAGAAAGCCAAGGTAAAGTAACAGAAACTAAGATATCTAGAAAAAGATATGGGACTTATATAATTTATGCAAAAGGGTAAAGGGAGATGATTTTGGTAAATTGGCACATAGATGAATATTGTCCTTGGCATCTTGTCAACTGCTTCCATCCATGGTATCTTCCTTTTATAATCTCTTGTCACTCTTGCCCCTAATTATTCTTCCTCCCAACATCCTCTTCCTACATTCCCTTCTTGTTCTTTGTTGACGTCCATGAATATATCCTTAAGAATTAATAGACAATTAACAGGAGTGTTAAAAGTGAACTATTAACATTGGTTATCTGCTGGCATTTTAAAGACAGAGGAGGGTCTGTAGGGAATAAAGGACTGAGGCAAAACAGAGATGCATCTCTTATGATGTGTCTCTTCTCCTTGAGGTACTTGATATACATTCTATGTCTTAAGGCATTTAAAAAAAATCTGTGGCTCATGTCTCATTAGTGGCTGGACAATTAGTTTAAGAGGTTCATGGCCAGATTAAAATTAGAAAATCAAATATAGCATTATTGGTAATAGCCACAAACTGAAAACAACCAAAATATCCATTAACACATCAATGAATAAAGAAATTGTAAGATATTCATGCAATGAAATATTACTCAGTAATTTTAAAAGAGTGAACTATTAACACATGCAACCACATGGATGATTCTCAGAATAATTACAGGTAGTGAAAGAAGCCAGAAAAGAAAGAGCATACTTGATGATTTTGTATTTATAAAAATCTAGAAATGAAAGCCACTCTATAGTGACAGGAAGCAATCAGTATTTTTCTGTGGATGAGGAAGGCAAGACAGGCGAGAAGAAGGGAATGCAAAGGGTTAATAGGAAACTTTTAGTTATACAGTAGTTGTACCTTATTCACAGTTTTACCTTTTATGATTTCAGTTACCTGTGATCAACCACAGTTTGAAAATACTAGATATAGAAAATTACAGAAATTAATCATTCATAAGTTTTAAAAAACCTTTACTACCATATGTTATTATAATTGTTCTATTTTATTACTTGCTATTGTTAATCTCTTCCTGTGCCTCATTTGTATATTGAACTTTGTCATAGGTATGTACATATAGGAAGAAACACAGTATCTACAGTGTAGTGTACCATCTTGGTTTCAGGCATCTACTGTGGGTTTTGGATTCCTCACTGTTAGAGGAAGGAACTACTGTGTTGAATATTTTAATTATCTTAGTTGTGTTAATGGCTCTATAGATATAAATGTGTATATGTATAAATATGTAAATGTCAACAAAACTGTTCAAGAAGTTGAAAAGCATCAGAGAGTATCACACAGGTGTGTGTGGGAGGGGGTTAGAACTTGCATAAGCTATTTGAATGGTTATTAGCAGGAAAAGAGATGGCCTTTAGAGGATTGTTTTTAATGCTCTATGGAGGATGAATGGATTTTAGAGAGGAAAAAGAACGTGGAGAGTCCTATTAGTTGGCTGTTGCAGATATCTCACAGAAGAGATGCAGTTTGGACCAGGGTGAGAGCAACAGGTGGTTTCTGATAGAGTTTGCTTATTTATTGGATATGAGGATGAAGGAAAAAATATCACTCCACAGTCTCTTGTTTGAGCAAATAAATCACTTACAGAGTTAGGAAAGACAGCATGAAACAGTTTTCAGTTAAGTCAACAAGTCAGAGATGTTAATAGAAGGGTTTTCATATGAAACAGAATCTCAGAAAATAAATTCTGGAAATAAAATTTCAGCATTGTTAGCACATAAATGATGTTTTAAACAATGGAATATATGACTAAAGAATGAAAATACCTTTTTTGCAGTTTTAGGGATTGAACTCACGGCCTCACATGTGCTAGGGAAGCACCCTATGACTAAAGTTATATCCCCAGCCCCAAGAATGGAAATAAAGAAGAGAAATTGGCTCAAGTTCAATCCCTGGTGAACTTCGTCCTAAGAGCTCAAGTAGAGTTGGAAGTGAAGGAAATGGAGAAGAAATAGTGTGTATAATAAGAAAAATCAGGAGAGTATAATGTAAAAAAGTTGAGTGGAAAGATTTCATTAAGAAGGGAGTGAGCGACCATATCAAGGACATCTGAGAGATGAAAGATGAAGAAAGAAAATATGCATTGGGTTTTTCAATGTGTAGCATTGTTTACAATAAAAAAAATGACAGTGATGTTAGGACAGAGCCAGATAAGATAGGTGGAAGTGTGAATATTTGGTAAGGAACTGGAGAAAATGAATGTAAGTAATTCTTTTGAGATATTTTGTCATGGAAATTTTAAAAATGCTCTTAAGATGAGTTAGGAAGATGTATAGTAAAATGAAGTCCTTATTTAATTATCTTTTAATCAAATGCAATAGAGTATGTTTAGGCTTTTAGGAATAATTCAGAAGAAAAAGAAAGTGGATGTAGGAGAGAAGGGGGAAATTTGTAGAAGTCTTAATTTGATTAGATGGGATAGAAGGCAGAAGATAGGTGGAAGGATTAAGGGATTCGTCTTTGATGAGTAAGGCATGTCTTCCACTATAAAAAAGAGGAGAGAAGCCGGGCGTGGTGGCGCACACTTGTAATCCCAGCACTTTGGGAGGCGGAGACTGAAGGATCTGGGTTCGTGGCCAGCCTAAGCTCGCTCTCTCTCTCTCTCTCCCTGTCTCTCTCTCTCTCTACCTAGTGAGGCCCTCTGCAACTTTGTGAGACCCGGTTTCAAAATAAAGTATAAAAAAATAGGGCTGGGGGTGTAGCGCGGAGGTAGAACGCCCCAGGGTTCAATCCCCGGTACCGCAAAAAAAAAAAAAAAAAAAAAGAAGAGGAGAGAAAGAAAGATGGATGGATAAGAATATAGGCAGATTTGCATGTTTGGTGGTGAAAGTATGGAGAGAGCACTCAAACTGATGTTCTTGATATTCTTGATAGAGATGAGGTGAGATTATTCACTAAGGAGGAGATTGTAGGATTTTCTTTGAATGAAAAGTAATGTTTTATCTCATTCATAAGTAGCCACAATTGCTTACTTAATCAGAAGTGTGTGCCCATTGCTGACTGTACAAACTTTCAAACCTTGAAATCAGATTAAATATCATGACCTTCCTTTACTTTTCTGCATTGATTTTAGTATGATCTTTGCTGATGTAGTTAAATAAATGTGTGAAATGGTCAATTCAGCTAGTGGAAAACCACATTAACTTGGAAAATGTAGTTGGACTGCTAGAGAATATTGAATGTACAATTTAAGTTTTTCAATCATCAATTTAAAGCGTAACCACATGTACAATTTTATTTTCCTGGGTTGTTTGGGTGCTTGTACAGATAAAAATGAATGCTAGTTTGATCCCATTTTGGGGTTTGGAATTCATAGCATCTGTCCAATCTGATTCTCATTCCCTTTATTGCAATTTTAAATTCAGGAGTCAGCCAGGCGTGGTGGCGCAGGCTTGTAATCCCAGTACTTGGGAGGCTGAGACAGTAGGATCAGGGTTCATAGCCAGCCTCAGCTACTTAGTGAGGCCCTCCGCAACTTAGTGAGACCCTGTTTCAAAATAAAGAATAAAAAAAGGGCTGGGGGTGTAGCTCGGAGGTAGAATGCCCCTGGGTTCAATCCCCAGTACTGCAAAAATAAAATAAAATTAAATAAATAAATAAATTCAGGGGTCATATGTTCATTTCCATGAAATCTTTCTTAGTCTCATAGTATTATTATTTTGATTTCCTATTCTTAGTTCATGAACACAATGTTTATTGAACCCTTATACAACATAATAGAGTGTATATTTTTCTTTCTTGTAGTAAATTTATTTTATGGGAAGTGACGGTCATTTGCTGATTTGGGGGTGGGGGGTAAAACACACCTATTTTAATTGTATATATATATATATTTTTTTTTTTTTGCGGTACCGAGGATTGAACCCAGGGGCGTTCTACCTCCGCACTACACCCCCGGCCCTATTTTTTATACTTTATTTTGAAACCGGGTCTCACGAAGTTGCGGAGGGCCTCACTAAGTAGAGA
>PVJS01009499.1:0-36455 GCA_004027185.1 Glis glis
CCTCCAGGCGGGCGGGGCGGGGCCTGGTAGGGCCCTGCGAAACCGCCGCCTGCGCGGCTGCGGGCCTCCAAGGCCCCACGTGCGCTGCGTGCGAGCGTCCTCAGTTTGCAGGAGCCGCGGCGGCGAGCGGGCGAGGGCAGGAGCCCGCCGTCCGCGCCACGCTGGCTGCAGAAGTTGTTGCTACACGTTTCAGATGTGCAATTTCCACGCCTCGCTCGCCCCTGCCCGCTCGTCCCGCGCCTCCACAGCGGGCCACGGCCCTGTCATCGCAGTCGCAGGCTCCCTCCCCTCCAGACTTGACTCGGCTCCCCGGCCGACCCGTCGCCCTCACCCCGCGCCGGCCAGGGCCGATCTCCGGCCGAGCGGCGCGGAGGGGGCGGGCCGAGGCCGCGCAGGGGCGGTGCGGCGCGGCAGAGCGTTAGGGCACGTGGGGCGCGCCGGCCAATGGCAGGACGCCGTTGCTGCGGCGGGGCGGGGCCGGGGGCGGGGCCGGAGGGCAGGGGCGGGCCGGGGGTGGGGCGCAGAGACGCGCTGCCGCTGCTGCCGCCGCCGCCGCCGCCGCGGCTGCCGCAGCCTCTGGGAGCCTGGAGAAGGGGAAGCGAGAGCGAGCGGACGACTCAGTCCCCGGGCGGCGGCGGCGGTGGCGGCGGCGGCAGCCGGGGCGGCGCGACGGCCGGGGCGGGGGCGCTGCTGCGGCGGGGGCAGGCGGCGGTCGGGGCGGCGGTGGCGGCCCGCACCAGCCATGCCGAATAAAACCAAGAAGGAGAAAGTGAGTCGGGCCCGGGCCGCCGGGACGGGCCGGGGAAGGGCCGGCGCGGGCGGGGCGCGGCGGGACCCCGAGGTCCTGCGCCCCGCTCCCGCCGGGACCCCCCGAGGGCAGGTCCTGGGGCGGCGGGCCGGACCGATCCCCCTCCAGCCTCGGGGGCGGGGACGGCGGGGTCGGGCCCAGGCCGGCGGGCGGAGGGCAGGTGCGGCGGGGCGGCGACCCAGCCTCGCGGGCCCGGGAGCGGCCGCGGGCGCGTAGGCAGGGACCCCTGGACCGGAGGCAGGGAGCGGGAGCGGACCCGCCGAACGCTTGCAGAATCGCACGCTGCTCCAGAGGGACGCTCTAGGGCTCTAAAATACTATTATTATGCTGGGTGGCGGCGGCGGTGGCGGCGATGGCTGTGTGCAGGGTGTTGCGTTTGCATTTGGTGTGGGGGGGTGTGTTTTTGCTTCAGGTGGAGCTCGGTAGCATTTCAGGACTGCCCCAGAAACCCCCATTCGGAAGGTTTAGGGTAGTAGGGAAGAAAGGGATGTGATGTGGCTCTGTCAAAATGCCAAGTGCACTGAATAATACTGGGTTTATCTGTTCCTGCGTAAAGTTTTCAACCCTAGATACAGATGAAAGCGGAAGAGAATCCGAATTTGGGTGGGTGGATGGGCTGTAGCATCGCAATACTGTATATTTAAACAATATGATGTAGATTTCCCGATGTTATGGATTAAAAACTACCAGAAGCTCTAGTTAAATTATAAAGATCAACTTTGAAACCGATGTTTAGCATTCTAAAAACTGAGAAGATTAATTGCTTTTCTTTGATGTTTCCTAGGAAGTACCAAAACCGGGAAAAAGTGGAAAAAGTTCAAAAGAAGGACAAGACACAGTAGAATCAGAGGTAACTGTCCTCAGATATTCAGTGTTTTTGATGAACAGCTTTTAACTTAGGGTATAAAAACTGAGGGTTAGCCGGGTGGGGTGGTGCATGCCTGTAATCCCATCTGACCCCCAGGGAGGTTGAGTCAGGAGGAGCCCAAGTTTGAGACCAGCCTGGGCAACTTAGTGAAGCCCTGTCTCAAAATAGGGGATTTTTTTTTTTTTTTATGGGCTGGGGATGTAGTTCAGTGGTAGGGTGCCCCTGAGTTCAATCCCCAGTACCACACACACATACACATACTGAGGGCAATGAAACCTAGGGTCTTCTAAAATGTTTTCTATATGAGAATTCTTGTGGTATAGTATCTCATTTGAGTTATTTAGGTATGTGTTAATATGCTTTGGAAAATATTAATGATTTTATGAAAGTGGTGCTTATCTGTGGAGCTGGTATTTTTAAATTCATTCCCCCATCTCAAACAGCAGCCCTCCTTTGTTAGACTGATCTGATAGGGCCTCTGCTGGAGTTGGTGTTCCTTTTAATTTTAGGGTCTCCCCTTCTTCCTTTGCAAGCTGCCAGGTAGCTTTCTCCGTGGCTGCTTCTCTTTCTTCTGTCACCTCTTTTCCTTGGTGCAGTCTCTACTGCTGGTGCCTGGACAAGCTCAGTGTTTCCGTCGGTGGCTGTTCCCTTGGCCTTTTTCAACCCAGTAGTGCTGGTATTTTTTATATATCTATTTGGGTATTTTTGCACAGTCTTCTTTCTTCTCTCCTCCCTTCCCCCATCCCTCTTGGGGCGTTCTGGCTTCTTTTGCTTCTTGACTTTGGGCCCATTTGAGGACCAGCTGGAGTGCTCAGTGAGGGCTGGGTCTACCTGCTGGATTCTGTTCCTTGACACGGTTGTGCCTCCAAAGGATTTGCAGAGTCACCACTTTCCTTTGCCTTCTCTTCCTTGTGACTAATTGTCATGGAACTAGAGTGCTCAGGGCCAAGGTTCCAAGAGCTGCATGGGCCCAGGCAGAGCCGATAGGTCCTTTGGAATCCATGGGTAGCTCAGAAGCTGCTTAGTGTCACTTCTTCAGAGTAGGATCATTGAGGTCCCTGGTCTTATCACAGATGACATTAATTTGTGTCAGACCCCTTCCTGTAAGCTAAATTAAAATGAGTTAAATTCTGCCTGGGAAACACAGTAGACTTTTTTGAAGCTCCAGGTTATCTTTTCCCTATCATTTGGTGTATTCTAAGCCTCCCTCCTCTGCAGCAGGTGGTTTATTCCAGAAAATCTGTTGCCCTCCCTAGAGCAAAGAGTAGGAATCCAAAAGGTTCCTTAAATACCAAGTTCTGATGGTTTGTGCCAGTCTTTGCCTACCCTCTCTTTATAGCAGACAATCACGTTTTACTATGGCAGCTTGGATTTGACTTGCTTACTTCCTGTGCCACCCTTTTGACAATTTAGATCAAATGCAGCTGCTCTGCAGGGCTGTATGCTTTCTTTTCTCGTTTGTTGCTCTTTCATTAAAACTGCTGAGACTTCCTACTATTCCCCTAACCTTTCTCTCCAGCATACCTGTATCTCCTTACTATTAGGGTCATAAAGGAATATCAGTGTGTATGTTTCATTTACTATTTTAGTGGTAAGAACCTGGCTATCAGGATGAGTAACTAAGTTTGAACCTGAAAAATCCAGTAATTCAAAGCTGCTATGTAACACATGCGTTTGTAAGGTAGACTGGGTTCGTAGACTGTCAGTTGCATAAGTCTTGAGTGTGGCCTGCAGTGTCTGAGTGTGATGCCCCACTTGTCTTTTTGTATTTTTTCTAGTGCTACTGTCTAAGAGCTGGAGCCAGAGTTGAAATTACCACTGAAAAACACTGAAATGTTGGGCCCTTCAGTCCTTCCTCATAAGGATACCAGAGGCAACATGGCACATTAAGAATGACACTTGGCAGGTCACTGTGTAAATTATCCTGCAGGAATGCAGATTGAGGCACTTCAGTTCATCTGAACTTGGAGTTGACCCTTACTCCTTGTTCTCCTCCCCCAGCCTTCAGCTCGCCTCTTCACTTCTAGTTCCACCCACTTACCAGATATGATTGACTCACGCAGGTGAATTAAACCATGATTGCACACGCTTTCCTCCACATCGCTCAGCGTTGCTCTGGATTTGAATATTTTAACATGAACAGTTGAAGTAGCTTCCGTATCCCCATGTTGCTTTCCAAGCCTAACATGTCCCCTAACGTCATAGCAGTTGCTCACATTACTTATGAGCAGGGAGGGACATGCAGGACAGAGACCTGTCCAGGGCAGGAACAGCCAGGTTCAGGAAAGAATCCCAGCAGAGAAAACCTTCAAGAACTTGGCCTGTGGTTGATTTAACACCCTCCCTCAAGTGTGTGAAGGGTGCTTGTAAGGAATCCTGGGTGACCGGCATCTGGCCTCATGAAGACCAGGCAGCAGGTGGCTTACCTGGCAGAACGTGTACTGGTTAGAATAGAACATTTGATGGCATGGGTTTTTTGTAAGGAAGTTCTGAAGTAAAGGATAGAGTAGTATTATGGAAAGTATTTCAGTCTGGGGTTTAGAAAATAAAAGATAAAAATGCCGTAAGTGATGTTTCTTAACTTGTGGCCCTGCCTCATCTCTAAAATGAGTCCGTGAGTTTCAGATTTGGCCATTTTTAACTATGTAGGACAGGTTAGGCTACACTCTACTTCAGAAAATTTCCCCAAGATGTATGACAGAATATATCTTTCAGTGTAACAGAATACTGTTAAAGGGCATTACTGTGTTGACCACAGTGGCGCACACCTATAATCCCAGCTATTTGGGAGGCCGAGGCAAGAGAATCTCAAGTTTGAGGCTAGCCTCAGCAACTTAACAAGACCCTGTTTTGAAATAAAATTTAGAAAAGGGCTGGGGTGTAGCTCCATGGTAGAGTGCCCCTGGTTCAGTGCCCAGCATAGTGTAACTGCTGGTGCACAACTTTCTCCTCGTTGTAGAAATTTCTACCTGAATGTTGTTTTGGTACATTTTTATTTCTTTTTCAAAGACAATGTTTATGGCCAGGCATGGTGGCACACACCTGTAATCCCAGTACTTGGGAGGCTGAGGCAGGAGGATCGCAAGTTCAAGGACAGCTCAGCAAGTAGTAAGACTCATCAACCTACTGAGATTCTGTTTCAAAACAAAAAATAAAAAGGGCTGGGGGTGTAGCTCAGAGGTAGAACGCCCCTGGGTTCAGTCCCAGCACCACACACAAAAAAGAGAATGTTTAAATTTGACTTGTTGCTTCCACATGTCCTGGATATAAAAGTTTCTGTCTGGTACTTGCCATGGCTTTGTAGCACACCTCTCAGGAATGAAGAAAAACACTGTGGAGATTGACAGAGGGAATGTGGTTTTGTGTTTTATGAATATTGAGAATCTTTAGGTTTTTTTTTATCTTTTTGTACTGGGGATAAAACCCAGGAGCATTCTACCTCTTAGCTATACCTCAAGCCCTTTTTATTTTTTATTTTGAAACAGTGTCTTGCTAAGTTGCTGAGGCTGGTTCAAACCTGCAATCCTCCTGTCTCAGCCTCCTAAGTACTGAGCTTATAGTGTGTGCCACCATGCCTGGCTTTAGACTCTTTTGTGTATATGTGTGGTACTGGGGATGGGACCCAGGGGCATTCTACCTCTGAGCTATACCTCCAGTCCTATTTTATTATTTTATTTTGGAACAGGGTCTCACTAAGTTGCGAAGGGCCTCAGTAAGTTGCTGAGGCTGGCCACGAACCTGTGATTCTCCTATCTCAGCCTCCCAAGTACTGCTGATCACTGATTACAGGTGTGCACCGCCACACCTGGCTAGAATCTTAATAAGTAATTCTAAGATCCTAAAGTTCATTTTGTAGGATCAGACCATAGGACGGTGTTGCCGTATTGTTTTTTTTAATTTGTTCACTGTGTCCAGAATTATGTCTTAAAAAGTATTAATGTTTCTTGTACTTTGTTTTCAACACATTAAAGGTGGTTTGAGTATTGTTCTCTGGTCATGTATTTCAGCTTAGTTTTGTTTGAAAGTCTCTACAGCAACTCTTACATAACATGTATTGCTGAAAAGAAAGCTGAACAATCCTCTCTCCAACTTGGAGCTCATTTTGACACCTTCTGCCTTTAGGAATAACTTCTTTCTGTTTATAATCGGTGCCTTTGCATTCCATTGCCACCACAGCCTGGCGTCCGAGAGCCAGGGAGGCTGCGATTTGCCTGGGGTTCCGTGGTGCTAGGTGGTGGAGAAATGTTTATAAATTGAAATTGAAAAATTAACAACACCACACCCATTACATGTTAGCAACATAACACTTTTAATGGAGTATCTTTTCAAAAATAGTTTTTGCTTTCTGTTCACTGTTGCTCTAGCAGGTGTTTTCTCCCAAGTCGGAAGGGGACAATGGTCATTTGGGGAGAGCAGTGTGGTGGCCTAGCTGCCTGGGGGAGCCTCCTTGACTCCCCTCCCCTGAAAGCTCAGTCTGAGCTCCAGGCTCCCACTGGCCCTCCCATACCTTAGATTCCATCATTCTCTAGCCAACTTTCCCATGCACCCCTCACCTGAACTCCACTGAAACCCAGGCAGGACCCAAGGCTTGAAGGTCCTCTGAAATGTATGTGTAATTATCGCGTGGGAAGCGAAGTTTCCTGCTTTTCATTGCCATGCCGTGGTTTACTCTTCCCAGAGCTCAGGTGTATAGGAAAGATGGGGGCGCTGCAGAGGATAGTCAGCCACAGATGTAGAGCTGGGGAGTTAGGAGGTGCTCCCCTGAGCTCACTGCCCTTGTGGCCTCAAAACAGCAGCTGGTTCTGCATAGTCTGTCCCCTTCCACTAGCTCCACTCCTGCATGTGGATAGACTCAAGTGCCCTGTGTGACCGTCTCTGCTCAAGACCAGCAGGCACGGTCTCTACGCTGGACAGGCGGGGCATGATACTCTGTTGTGGGGCCATCCTGGTTCCCGTGCTTTGTAGGATGTTCACCAGTATCCTTGGCCTTACATGACGTGCCAGTAACAAGCCCTAGGCATTGTCAGATGACTCCTGGAAGACAGTCACCCCTGCTGGTCACCGCACTAAAAAGACCCCTTCACAAAACACGCACCTTAGCCTACAAAGCATGCCTGCCACGCAGTTCCTGTAGAACGGCAGTGCTCAAAGGAGAACCACTCTTTTCCATGCTTCATGATTGTTGAAAACTCCAACAAGCTTTTGTTTAGGTGGGTTATATCTACTGATATTTTTCATATTAGAGATTAAAACTGAAAGTTTAAAAATATTCATTTAACAATAAAAATAACACCTATTACATGTTAATATGCATGAAAAATAACGTTAAAAAACTCATTGAGAAGAATAGCATTGCTATGATTTTGCAAATCTCTAGCTGTCTGCTTCTGCATTCAGTCTGTCTTGAAACCACATGTGTAGCCTGTGGAAAACTCCACGTGGTGATGGTTACAAGGGCAAGTCATGCCCTAGCGTTATCATGAAAATGGCTTTGACCTCTTGGGCCCCTAAAAGCATCCAAGGACAGACCCCACCTAGGGGTCCCCAAACCCCACTTTGAAGACCAGTGTTTAAAATACTCTTCTCATCCTCTGCTGGCTGAACCCGTCACCTTTTTAGCTCCAACTCAAGTTCATTTGTTCTGAAATTTAATGGATGTTCTTTCTCACCATCTTGGACCGTTTTTTTTCTATCTTCTAAACTTGTGCAGCAATTACTTGCTGTGCCGGCTGTCATTTATACTGCCTCAGACCGCTTCTGTTGCCTGTGACTTGCCTCCCTAACTAGAGGAAGCCCTCGAGGACAGACACTGATGTGGCTCCTCTGTGCACTTGCCTGTGTATTAGGACCTGGAGTCAAAAAGTATTTAGTTGGTGGATTTACACAGTGCTCAGGAAAAAGGAGAGCTTCAAATCAATTAGGTTGCTGATTTCTCTGATCCCCCAAATTAGCCCCCAAAAAAAAAACTCGTTTGTTAAGAGGCTTATTTCTTCTTACCACCTTTTTGATCCCTTAAGGGAATTTCAGTGCAAAATTTTCATTCAATATTACTTGTTTTAAATAAGTAGCATTATACTAATGCAGAAGATTATGGTACTTAGCTCTTTTTCTAATGCCTTGTGAAAGTTTTAAGAAATAGTTTTAGTTTGCTTTTACATAGTACACAAAGAGTAATCTCACCAGGCATGGTGGCACACACCTGTAATCTCAGTACTTGGGAGGCTGAGACAGGAGGATCCAGGTTCACAGCCAGCCTCAGCCTCTTAGCGAGGCCCTCTGCAACTTAGAGAGACCCTGTTTCAAAATAAAAAATAAAAAAGGGCAGGGGGTGTAGTTTAGAGGTAGAATGTCCTTGGGTTCAATCCCTAATACCACAAATAAATGAGTAGTCTCATAAGATCTTGTTAGAAAGGTCAGTGGTTAAAAAGTATAGTTGCCTAAGATATTATTTTAACTTAAAGAATTTCAAAATAATATTTTCGCTGAAATATAAGTGTGTTTCCCTGTGATTTTTGGTGCTTTATATATATATATATATATATATATTTTTTTTTTTTTTTTTTTTTTTGCGGTACCAGGGATTGAACCCAGGGGCATTCTACCTCTGCGCTACACCCCCGGCCCTATTTTTTTTATACTTTATTTTGAAACCGGGTCTCACGAAGTTGCGGAGGGCCTCACAAGGTAGAGAGAGAAAGAGAGAGAGAGAGAGAGAGAGAGAGAGAGAGAGACAGGGAGGGAGAGAGGGAGAGAGAGAGAGAGAGAGAGAGCGAGCGCAAGAGAGCTGAGGCTGGGCGCGAACCCGGATCCTCCAGTCTCCGCCTCCCAAAGTACTGGGATTACAAGCGTGCACCACCACGCCCGGCTGGTGCTTTATATTTTTAAAATTCATTTGGGGAATGTTTCTCAGAGTATACTTTTAGTGTGTTTTATGAGATGGACAGAGAGATACAGTTTTGTTTAGAGCTGGGTCCTCTGCAAGCATTGTCTTGAGGATTGGGGAGGATCAAAAGAATAATGCAGTCCTGACCTGGTAAGAACAGATGTACTGGCTGTCTGCACTATTCGTGATGTGACACCTGTTGCCATTGGACATTCAGTGTACTTGGGAGTAACAGCCCCTATTCAGCCAGTCCTGGAATGGCTGGGACAGGATGGTGTTCCTCTTGTGGAAGGAACCAGCTGGAGCCTTGGGCAGGAACACCAGAGGCTCGAAAGTACCTAAGTGGACACAGGCTCACCGTGAAGCTGTGGAGTTCAGAGAGCGTCAGACGGGGGTGTGGTAGAACTCTCTGAGACACAATCGTTCAGTATTTCTCTTCAGTAACTTAGAGTCCAGCAAGTGAACGGTAGGGAGCAATGGAAAGTTGTCCGGGCCATGACGAAGCTGAGTTCGTGTGTTGGGCAGCTGCAGGGTGGTGCAGAGCCGTAGCCCTGCCACATGACCGTGGAGAGGTCTCCACCTGTCCTTGTGGAGGAGCTGGGGCATCAGCCTGCTGCCGCTGAATCATGGTGATGTTTTCCCAAGTCAGGGGAAAGCCCTCTGGAAGATTTCAGTTATAAGAAGTCTCCAGTGTTTCCTTAAACGTTGGGAACCTGCCAGAAGTCAGGTTTGGCATGACTTGTGTTTAATCGCCCTGCATTTTATTTTCCTATCAGTGAGGTATATTAAGCAAAGACCTCCCTGTGTCCTTCTTGGACCAGTTTCAGGACAGCCTTTATAGTGAAGTGCTGCTTCCCACACAGACCGTGTTGCCATTTTTGTTTCCTCCACCTGGGGGAGATGGAGAGCAAGCCTAGAATTTAAAGTCCAGGGGGAAGAGCTTTAACTTGAGGACACACTGGATGTTCCTTTATCTTGTGTGTGTGTGTGTGTGTGTGTGTGTGTGTGTGTGTGTGTGTGTGTGTGTAAGATAAGATTTATGAGCATCTCTCTACAGAGGTTGGTTGCAGACACCTCGTCATCTGCAGGTGTTAGTGCTGACCAAATGCTGACTTTGCCCATGCTAACATCAAAGTACAGGAGCTCTGAAGGTGTTAAGACTGCCCCACACAGGATATGGGCCATTTGCCACAACTAGCAATTGCTTTTAATCTAAATTAATGAAAATGAAAATGAAATTAAAATTTCAGTTCCTTCGGGCAGTAGCCACATTTTACATACTCAGGAGCCACACAGAGCTAGCTAGTGGCTACTCTGATAGTCCACAAAGTAGAACATTTCCAGCTTCCAGAAAGTTCTCTGGATAGAGCTGCCTTGGAACCCAACAGTATTTTCTAAAACCAGTTCTAGTGTGAGTGTATTTAACTCAACTTTGTTAGCACTCTTTATAATATGAAATATCAATGTTCAGATTAAGTTTAAAGAAGGTATATAAATTGGCAAAAGAGAAGGAAGTAGGTAAAATAAGGGGAAAGAGGAGACAAGAAGAGGAGGGTGTGTGTTGGTGAGACAGGAAGGAGGCTGCTTCTACCTGCTGGTCCATGACGCCCCCCCATCCACGTGCAAGGAAGATGCCATTTTCCCTAGGAGAAGGGCCTTGGGAGATCAAGAGAAGGCTCAGTCCTCCCAGGCATTCTCTGAGACATGCTTCCCTTAGGAATTTATTTTTGGGTCAAAACACACATGTTAAAAAAATAATATTGAAATCTGTAGTTTCCCTCACCCCGTGCTCAGGCTGGCTGCAGGCGGTCGGGTGGTCTTGACACAGACATGATTAAGGAGCGGAGACCTGAGGAAGGACATTCCAGCCCCAGAGCAGCTGGCGCCGAGGCCCTGAGGCGGAGTGAGCTTGGAAAGGCCATCTGGCTAAGGAGAAGTGGGTGGGGAGAACGAGGACGGAGTCCGAGGGGCACCTGCAGGCTAGCGTGGGGCCTTGCAAGCAGCTGCCGACGGGGCTTGGGGTTCTATTCTGCAGGATGGGCAGCTGTCCAGGTATCTGGAGAGAGGAAGCAAGATGGTCTAAGCGTTTGCAGAGATTTCGCAGGCTGCCGTGCGGGGAACGGGAGGCTGCCTGGAAGGCCGCTTCTCAGATGCTTCTCAGACGTGGCTCCTCCCGTCACACGAGGAGAGGCGGCCAGCCAGCTGTGGCTCTGCACCGGTTGGTCAGCTGACCCCGTGCCCTAGAGGCCTTAGCGTGGGCTCTGAGGCTTTCCACCCTCAGGGCCCAAGGCGGAGCGCCTTGTCCTGGGGTCGCTCCCACGCTGCAGCCTTAGTTTTCCTGGGCAGTTTGGTTTCTTAGGATTTTTTTTTCTCATAGTCACCCAGTTGAGTGTTGTGCAGAGGTGTTACAGCAGGAGAAGGTGGCGGCTGTGGGCGGACCCGTATCAGATGAACAATTAATCTTACTCCTGCTGTCCATTGTACCAGGCTCCCATGTGCTGGCTTCTGGAGACTCCTTGGGGTCAGATTGCCTGCTGTTCTCCAGCCCACTCCTGGGTGGTCCACCAGGCGACCATCACACTGTGGAGTACATTTGCCATGAGCAGGTGTCTCGTACTGGGGCCCGCAGACCTCCTGTTCCTTCATTACCCCTGTAACGGGGCCCAGAGGTTTGCTGGTGAGCACAATTGCATGGTGCCCTCCACCAGGGACGTCTGTCCTTTCCTTCCTCTGTTGTCCCCTTTTGGCTGGGAAGTGTTGGCCTGGGCAGGGCGGGGGAGGCTTTTCCTGTGAAGGGCCAGGTATCAGGCTTTGTGAGCCTAGAATATTTGTGGTCTGTCTGCAGCCACTCGGCTCTGCTCTTGTAGCAAGAAAGCAGCCTTAGACAGTGGTAAACAAATGGGCACTATATCCCAACAAAACTTTTTTGGGGGTGTTTATGGTACTGAGGACTGAACCCAGGGGCATTCTACCTCTGAGCTACACCCCAGCCCTATTTTATTTTTTATTTTGAAACAGGGTCTCGCGAAGTTGTGGAGGGCCTCACTAAGTAGCTGAGGCTGGCTGCTAACCTGTGATCCTCCTGTCTCAGCCTCCCAAGTACTGGGAGCCACCACACCTGGCTCCAATAAAACTTTATTTATGAAACAGGAGAGGGGCCACATGTGGTCCAGGGGCCATAGCCCATGGGAATGAGGAGCAGCATTGAGAGAAAGTGTCTGGCAATAGACCCAACACGTTGCCACTGGAGGGTCCTTGGGCCCTGCTCTGAAGCCAGCTCTGGTTAGGGTTAGGGTGAGAGAGACATCTTCTGTGCTGCTCTCCATTCACTATCTAGAAGGTCTTGAGGGGCCACTTAGCTGGCCCTGCCCACTTGAGCATAAACATGGCACATCTCATGGGTGTTCAGAACCGCAGAGTTTGAATGAAGAGACAGCTGCTGGGGTAGTGTGGTAATCCCTTCCATGGTAAAACACCTAGGAGTGAGGCTCTGTCACAAAGCCACTTGCCTGTTTTGCTGTTTGAATAATTTCAAAGGGCAGAGACTAGAGGCAGGTGTAACTCAGTAAGAGAGCACTTGCCTAGCATGTACAAGGGCCTGGGTTTGATCCCCAGCACCACAAATAAATAAATCATGTGGCACACAAAGTACAGAGACTAACAAACGCCCTGTATCTGCTGCCCAGGTTCTTTTGACTCCAGATCTCTGAGGTGCTGTGCCTGGCTGCCGGGGGTTGCTGGGAGTCAGGTGATCACTGGGCACCTGGGAAATCAGGTGCCCATTTTAGAAACTACACACCTGTCCCCAAGGGCGAGGGAAGCCGCTCGGGTCTTGTTCTACCTCAGAAGTATGGCCATGCCCCAGGGCTGCTGGGAAGACTTCAGGAGCAAGCCTTGTGCCCGAGGCGAGCAGTGCCATTTCCCCTGCTCCTCCCTGTGGGCCTAGCAGTGTGCTAGTCTGACTCCCCTGGGCGGCACCTCGCCTCACCTCACTGTGGGGACCAGCCACTCCACCTTCCCTCTTCTCAAGCCCCCACCACCGGCCAGGCGAGGTGGCACATGCCTGTAAGCTCAGCTACTCAGGAGGCTGAGGCAGGAGGATGGCAAGCTCTAGGCCACCCTGGGCAACTTAGCAAGACCCTGTCTCAAAATAAAACAAGAAAGGGGCTGGGGATGTGGCTCAGTGGTAGAGCACCCCTGGATTCAATCTCCAGTACTGCAAAGAGAGAAGAAAAGACCCGCCCCCATAACTCCACATCCCAGAGACCCAGGACCTTGTTGTTTCTTCCGTCAGGAGGCCCTGCGGAGGGCAGGCGGGGGATGGCTTCCACGTAGCTTTCACCTGAATGGCCACTGAGCGCTTCAAACGCATCTCAGAGCACCCGAAGCCGCCTGGTCCCCCTGCTTTGTAGACAGGCAGGGCCTCTAATTCTAGTGGCTTCTAGGGAAGGGAGAAGGTGAGCTGTTTTGATTGGGTTTGGTAAATAATTTCCCAAGATTGAGCCAAACACAAGGAGGCTGAAGTAACGTGGGGCATCCCTCATCCCACCAAATGCACAGCTAAAAACAAAACCGCCCAGAGCCTCTGTTCCCGCAGAGCGGCAGGGAAGGAAAAGGCGCGTCTCGCTTGGATTTACCAAGTCAGGTGGCGAAACAGGATCATATCCTTGACAAAGGCGACGTCTAAGGTCAGCACCCTGCTTTCGTTGATGAGGAAGTTCATTGATGCTCCCCTTTCCGGAGCCTCGCTGGCACTCACCATTCCCTTGCTATCGTAATGGCAGGACCGGAAGCATCAGGCTGGTCAGAGGATAGCGCGGCCGTCACCACCACCTAGTTCCAGAACATTTCCTCACCCAAAAGGAGACCTTGCCCGTGAAGCAGTCACTCTCGTTCTCCCTACCCCAGCCCAGAGCCACCACTAATCTGCTCCCCGTGGACTTGCTTTTTTTTTTTTTTTTTTGGTGCTGGGGATTTAACCTAGGGGCATTCTACCTCCAAGCTACATCCCCAGACCTTTTAATTTTTTTTTATTTTGAAACAGGGTCTCCCTGAGGTGCTGAGGGTCTTGCTGAGCCCTCAATTCTCCTGTCTCAGCCTCCCAAGTAGATTTGCCTGTTTCTATTTCTTCTAAATGCAGTCATGCAGTATGTGGCCTTCTGTGTCCGGCACTCAGCACCGTGTGGTCAGGGCTCGTCCCTGTCTGTAATCTCTCTCAGAGCTTCGTTCCCCTTTATGCTGAATCATATTCGATTATATGGACATAGCACATTTTATTTCACCAGCTGATGAATATTTGGGTATTTTCACCTTTTGGCTATTTCACAGTGCTGCTATGAATATTTGTGTGCACATTTTTGTTTGAGCACTTGTTTTCAATTCTTTTGGGTATATACCTGGAAGTAGGATTGCTGGGTCAAATGCTAATTCCATGCTTAACTTATTGAGGACTCCAAACCGTTTTCTACAGCCCCTGCCCCATTTTACATTCCCACCATCCATGTACAAGACATCTAGTTTCTCTACAGAATTGCTAACAATTATTATTTTCCAGTTTTAATAAAAGTAGCTGCCAGGCACAGTGGCGCACGCCTGTAATCCTAGTACTTGGGAGGCTGAGTCAGGATCTCAGGTTTGAGGCCAGCCTCAGCAACTTAAGGAAATCTCAGCAGCTTAGCAAGACCCTGTTTCAAAATAAAAATGGCTGGGGGTGTAGCTTGGAGGTAGAATGCCCTGGGTTCAGTCCCCATTATCCCCCCTCAAAATAATTGTAGCCATGCCGGTGGGTGTGAAGTGGTGTGTCACAGTTTTCATTTGCATCTCCCTAATGGCCAACAATGTTGACCATCTTTCCATGTGCTTATTGGCCTTTCAAATATCTTCTTTGGAGAAATGTCCATTTAAGTCCTTTGCCCATTTTTAAATTGGTTTGCTTTCTGTGTGGGGAGGGTGCTAGGGATTGAACCCAGGGGCACTCTATCACTGAGCTATACCTTTAGCCCTTTTTGATTTAGGGTACTAAGTTGCCCCAGCTGGCCTCAAATTTATAATCCTCCTACCTCAGCCTCCTGGGCCATTTGGGATTACAGGCCTGTGCCACAGACCTGGCTGGTTTGCCTTTCTGTTACTGACTTGTTGGAGTTCTTTTTGTATTATGGATACTAGACTGTTATCAGATATATAATTTGCATTCTTTCTCTCTTTCTATAAGTTGTCTTTTCACTTTCTCAATAATATCCTTTGATGTACGAAAGTTTTAATTTTACAAATTCCAGTTTATCTGGTTTTTTCTTCAGTTGCTTATGCTTTTGGTGTCATAGTTAAGAAACTACTGTCAAATCCAAGACCATGAAGACTTGCCTCCGTGTGCTCCTGAGAGTTTTGTGGTTTAGCTCTTATGTTTGGGTCTTTGGTCCTTTTTGAGTTAGTTGTTGTACATGGTGTGAGCTGGGGTCCAGCTTCACTTTTTTCCATAACTATGCAGTCATCCCAGCACCTTCTGCTGAAGAGGCTACCTGTATTCTTTCCCCACAAAATAGCCTTGGCTCTCAGTTTTACCCCACTAATCTGTGTGTTGGATCACACTATTTTTTTTACCAAAATTCTCCTTTAAAAGATCTTAATAAACATGCCAAAAAAATTGCCCAGGAGAATAAGTAGTTTGACATTGCTGGAGCACTGCTGTGCTTGCGTGTGGAGGAGCAGTTGCGTAAAGGGTGGAATCAGTAGTTAAGAGTCGGTGATCGTGTGGAGGAGTTAGCAAGCTCTGCAGATAAAAGGAAGGTGAGACGCTGTCCCGCTCTCAGCAAGCTTCGCATGTCTTTGCAGAAGCAGACATGCACTTCAAGGCATGATGTAAGCACAGGGAAACACCTTCGGAACACCACGGCTACCTCTAAGGTTTATGATTCCATTTCCTTTGGATATATAACCAGAAGTGGGATTACTGGATATAGTATTCTATTTTTAGTTTAGTGAGGAATCTCCATACTATCTCCATAATGGTTACTAATAACTAATTTATATTCCTACCAACAGTGTATGAGTTGCCTTTTTTCCACATCCTCACTAGCATTTGTTGTTGTTGTTTTTTATAATAGCCATTTGAACTAAGATGAGATGGTATCTCACTGTGATTCTGATTTGTTTTTCCCTGATGGCTAACACTGTTGAGCATTTTTTCATATATTTGCTGGTGTTTTAATCTGCTTCTGTCATTGTGATCAAAATATCTGACATGAAGAACAGAGAAAAAGTTTATTTGGCTCACGGTTTCAGAGGTACAGTCCACAGTCAGTTGACTCCAAGGCAGATATCATGGCACCACGGCACCGTGGAGAAAAGCTGAGCTCAACTCAGTGGTGGCCGGAAGCAGAGAGAAAAAGAGACAGAAAGAGACTAGGACATCCCCAGTGAAGTACCCTACCTCCTCCAGCCATGTCCCACCTGCCTAAGTTACCACCCAGTAAATCCATTCAAATTATCAATCCTTCAGTGGGTTTATCCACCGATGAGATGAAACCCTGATTCAATTAGTTCACCTCTGAATATGGTTGCGTTGGGACTGTTTTCAACACATGAGCCTCTGGGTGACATTCGAAACCCAGGCTGTAATATTTAGCCATTTGTATTCCAGATGAATGCTAGGCAAATATTTCCTCCCGTTCTGTAGGTCATCTCTTTGGTCTGTTGTTCCTTTTGCCATACAGAAGCTTTTTAGTTTCATGTAATCTCATTTACCTATTTTTGCTTTTGTTTCCTATGCTTTTGGACCCTTAAGCAAAACCAAAATATTGTTATCACACTTAAAACATTTAACAGTAAACATTCAAATCTCTGCTGCCCGTGCCTCCTTTCTCAGTTGGTTAGTTTGAGTCCAGATCCAAATAAGCTATGTATTTTTAGCTGTTATATGTCCTATATTACTCTTACTTTATAGGTTCCTCCTCCCTCCCTCCCTCCCTCCCTTCTCTCTCTAGCTCTCCCCCCCCCCCCCGTGGTACTGAGGATTGAACCCAGGAGCATTCTACCACTGAACTATAGCCCTAGCCCTATTTTATGTTTTATTTTGAAACAGGGTCTTGCTAGGTTGCCGAGAGTCTAAGTTGCTGAGGCTGTCCTTGAACCTGCGATCCTCCTGTCTCTGTCCCCCAAGTACTGGGATTACAGACATGCGTCACCACATCTGGCTCCTTCTCTCTTTTTTAAAGAAATCAAATTGTTTACACGTGTTTGAAGCATGTAATTCTCAACCAAGGGTTATTTTGCTGCACAGGGGACATTTGCAGTATCTGGCCATGTTCTTGGTTGTCACAACTTGAAGCAGAGGGCTGCTTGCATCTCCTGGCAGAAGCCAGGGATGCTATCAACACCCTGTAGTGCACAGCACAGCCCCTGACAGCAGAAGGTTGCATGGCCAGATGTCAGTGGTGCTGCAGTGGAGAAGCCTGCCGCAGTCCCCCACTTTGCAGTTCCGTGCTTTGCAGACTGTTCCTGTAGGTCGTGAGCACGCTCCTTTTCCATCCTACTTCCTGTTAGACCCAAGACTGGGTCAGATTCACACTAGACTTTTGGGGGGAAGTAAAAAAAAAAAAAACCTCCTAAACAGTGTCACCTGATATTAGATAGTCTTGGCACAGAAGTGGTAGCAGTTCAGTCAATCCATTAAAAACTGTAGAAGGGAGCCAGGTACAGTGGTACACGCCTATAATCCTAGTACTTGGGAGGCTGAGACAGGAAGATCTCAGCAAGTTAGTGAGGCTTTCAGTAACTTAGTGAGATCCTGCTTAAAAATAAAATAGGACTGAGGGTATAGCTCAGAGGTAGAACGCCCCTGAGTCTAATCCCCAGTACCTCCCCCCACAGCAATAATAATAAAATTGCAGAAGGGGGGAGTTTCAAAAGGCACTGGAGGGCGGAATTACTGCAGTGGGGACCGAGGTGGAGGAGAGAGGCAGCATGGGGATTGCCCTGAGGGTCACAGTCCCCAGGCTGAGCAAGGTTCAAGTTGGGCTGCGCCACACACTGCACCCCCCTTTCCTTGCCTCTGTCCTACAGATGCTGCAGATGTGGGAGTACCTGGAGGCAGCAGGTAGTGCTGGAAGAGCTGCTGGCTCCGCCTAGCCCCAGGTTCCGGCACCTCAAGGGCAGGGCCACGGCTGTGTCACTCCCAGTGTCCAGCACAGATGGGCACTGGACAGATGTTTTCAGAGAGAGGGACTGTGAGAGGATGCAGGGAGGGCAGCAGTGTCTTAGAAGGGGCAGGAAGACTTCTGTGTGGCCGTGCTCTTCCCAGGTGCTTATGCTTGGAGCTGAGGAGCACCTACTCATAGCGACTGTTTCTCCAGGAACCTTGCTTTTGTCCTCTGCCCAGTGACCCTTTCCGACTCCTCACCCCTCAGGCCTCAACCCTTCCTCACTTCCTTTCCCAGTGACGCTTGACAGCTGACCTCATACTGTTTTCTCTCTCTCTTACACACACACACACACACACACACACACATACACACCAGTGTCCGTGCCTCAGACCATCCTTTTCTGTCCTGTTGTCCCTGTAGACCGCTGCAGGCCCAGCTCCCTGCTCAGCCTTGCTCTCAGCTGCGTCTCTCTTCCTGCGTCTCCCCATCCCACCAGCACCCAGGCACATCCAGCCTCCCCACCCTGAGCAGTCGCAGTCTCTCTCCCTGACCCTGCTGCTTCTCTGGCGCCCCAACTCCTTTTCAACCAAGTTTTTCAAAAGTGTTGCCACTCCTCATGGTCTCCCTGCCTCCTCTTCAGCTCCAGCTGCTTCTCCTGCACCTCTCGAGGAGAGCAGCCTCCCCGGCCATGACCTCCGTGCTGCGGATCCACAGACTCCTGGCCATTTCGGGGCATTTGGCAGGGCCGACGTACGTCCTTCCTGAAAGACGCTCTGCCCTTCCCTCCTCAGGCCACACTCCCTGGGTTTCTTCCTGCTTGGCAGCGTGCCCCTCGGCCCCTTCATTGTCTCCTGTATCTTTTCTTCCTTTATTGTCTTGTGTCAGGTGGCGTCCGTGCCTGACATTAGTAACCACTTAGATCCTGGACTTGCAGATTTCCCGAGCACAGTGTCCGGGGTGCCATCACTCAGAGGCGAGGAAGGCAGAAGAGGTCTCGCTGGCTCTGGGGCAGGGTGGGACAGCCATAACCAAGAGAGCAAGTGAACAAAGAGAAGTCCAGCAGCTGAGTCATGTCATAAGGAAAATAAAATAGAGCCGGTTCTAGAAGAAGTGGGGAGAGGTGACTGTGGACCCTCGTTTTGTACACGTCGGAACTGCCATGTAGAGACTGCAGCCGGTGCAGTCACACCTGAGCGTTCCTTTCCCACCTGTGTGCGTGAGCCAGGCTTCCTCTTCTCACCCCACACACGCTCCGTCCTCCCGCACTCCAGACTTTGCCCCTGAGTGTCCCTGACCCTGTCCCATTTGCCACATTTCCACGACAGTGTCCTGCCCCGGCCAAAATCTTCATCACCTGTTCAGACTATGAGGCAAAGCCTCTGCGGGCCCCTTGCCCCCCCTTTTTTGTGTGTGGTACTGGGGATTGAAACAAGGGACATTATACCTCTAAGCTCTGCCCCTAACCTTTTTTTTTTTGGGGGGGGACAGGGTCTCACTAAGTTGCTGCTGACTTCACTGAGCTGCTGAGGCTGGGCTCGAACTGCCCTCTTCCTGTCTCAGCCTCCCAAGCCCTGGGATTACAAGGGTGGCCTGCCCCGCCGCCTCCTGCGGCCCACACGGAGCTGGGGCAGTCCTAGAGGGCGAGGTTGCTCTCCGGACTCCTAGCTGCCCTTCGGAGGACCGCCGCTGCGCTTCTCCCCTGGGCTGTGGGTCGCCCTGCCCCGACGGCGCCTGCGCCTTTCCAGCCTTGGGAGCGCCTGTCTTTCTCGTTTTGCTTATGGCCTGCGAGCGCGCTGGGCCTGTGGGAGCACCCCAGCACCCCGTCCCCCGAGAAGCACCCCAAAGCCGCCACGGAGCCGAGAGGGCCTCAGGGGCCTTGTCAGCGAGGAAGACGCACCTCACAGTTGACGGGAGTGTGCATTACAGCGCGCTGGGCGGAGAGCCCGTGGCGTGGCTTGGCGTGACGTGGCGTGATATGACGTGATGCGTGACGTGTATGACGTGGCGCGCGTGGCGTGGCGCGCGTGGCGTGGCGCGCGTGGCGTGGCGCGCGTGGCGTGGCGCGCGTGGCGTGGCGCGCGTGGCGTGGCGCGCGTGGCGTGGCGCGCGTGGCGTGGCGCGCGTGGCGGGCTGGGGAGCCGTGCGGGCCGAGGCCGAGTGAGGACCGTGGAGTGTGACCGAGCCGAGGGGCGGCCCTGAAGCAGCCAGTGTAGACGCTGGACGGCAGGAGGGACCTGGGTGGCGGGAGGCTGGAGAAGCCGGAGGGAACGGGAGGCCGGCACAGCGGCTGAAGCATGGAGCCCTGAGCCCAGATTCTCTCGTGGGGTTCACTCGCCTCCTGGGAGGGCCTCGGGAGGGGCAGAGGCCAGGGCGCCGTCCGCGGACAGGGCCAGGGCGTGGAGGGCAGGCCAGAGGCTGACTTCATTTCCTCCGACATTAGAAGGCTCCCCTGAACGAGTTCCCCATGAGCGGCTCCATTTCCTGTGGATTTGATTCGATTCTGCTTTGTGAGTTAGCCAGATAACCAAATCACTTGTAAGTTTGGTTACATAAGATGCAGTTTGTTTTCCTGTTGGGGTAGGAAGTAGCCATGGAGCTGGTTTTGTTCCTCTCTCCACCCGTTGTTTATCAAGGCCATCATGCGGATAGCACTGGATTGGACATTATAGAAAAATAAAAGGCAGATAGGAATTGTAATCTATCGGAGTACATGTATATGTAATTGACCATTTAAAACAAGGACAATTCCTGGAAGTAGCTCTCTGTGACTATGGAGTAAATGCTTTTTTAGGTGCATCCCAAGAAAGCTGCACAGATAAGTTTTAACTGGGGGAAGGGCAGGGTTCCGTGGAGGAGGTGATTTAAAGATAGGTGTTTTGTTTTGTTTTTTGTGGTACTGGGGATTGAACCCAGGGGCATTCTACCTCTGACCTACATCCCCAGCCTTATTTTAGTTTTATTTTTGAAACAGGGTCTCCTAGGTTGATGGAGTCTCACTGCTTGCTGAGGCTGTCCTCGAACCTGCAATCCTCCTGTATCAACCTCCCAAGTACTGGGATTACAGGCATGCGCCACCATGCCCGGCTATAGATAGGTTTGTAAGGACAGAATATCCATTCTTTCGTGATCAGGTGCAATGAGTGGCAGACGTATTAGTCAGCTTTTCATCACTATATCTGACCCAGGATACTTACAAAGAAAAGAGGCTGCTTTAGCTCAGTCTTGGAGGCTCAAGGGTGTGGTGTCTGCGTTGGCTCAGTTTTGGTGAAAACTGAATGACAGATGGCAATGGTGGGAGTGTGTGTCACAGCAAGCAGTCACATTTCAAACCAGGAGCAGAGAGAGACTGGTGTCCCACAGTCCCTCCTGAGCCCCCCCTCCCCTGACACATAGACCTCCCTGTAGGCCCTGCCTCTTAAAGGTCCACACCACCTCCCACTACCACCACCAAGATCCCAGCACATGAACCCTTGAGAATACAAGCCACATTCAAGCCACAGCAGAAGTCAATATCCAAGCCCAGGAAAATGCATTTTGACCAGGACTCTGCAGGGTGTGAGCGGGGAGGGATCCAGGCCTGACACACTCAGTTCAGAATTCTGTCTGCTGTTCTGGATGAAGATGAGAGTTCCTCTTGGAAAACTCTTTCCAAGTATTCTTAAGCAACATATTAAAAAGTAAAGCTACTCTTACTGCTAAGTGAAACTTTGATTCAAGGGTAAGAGCAGATTCGTCTGGTGTGCTCGTGGCTGTGCTCTCTGTGCCCTGTGTAGCTGGAGTGGGCTGAGTGGTTTGTACCTCTAGGTCAGAGCTTGGTGGGCTTTGTAACATGCATCTGTGCAGAAACAAATTACACTGTTTTAGCCGGGCGTGGTGGCGCACGCTTGTAATCCCAGTACTTGGGAGGCGAAGACCGGTGGATCCGGGTTCGCTGCCAGCCTCAGCTAATTAGTGAGGCCCTCCACAACTTCGTGAGACCTGGTTTCAAAATAAAGGATAAGAAATAGGGCTGGGGGTGTAGCTTGGAGTGTGCTTGAGTGTAGCTTGTAGTGTAGCTTGGGTGTAGCTCGGAGTGTAGCTTGGAGGTAGAACACCCCTGGGTTCGATCCCCGGTACCTCAAAAAAAAAATTTTTTTTTGACGGTTGACAAATCTTGACGGTTGACACCATTGTAGCTGGTGGCCGTCACTGCTGGGGGGTGGTGGCAGCAAACCAGGGTATCCCACTTCCACTGGTCCTTGTGCACAGAGCTCTTCAGCTGGGGCTCAGAGCCCAGATGAGCTCCACGGAGTCCCAGGACCCCTGATGGTTGGGCTCCATGTTCCCTCCAACTCTGCTCTGCTTTGCGCTCAGCCATGGGCTGTGCTGCTGCAGGGGTGTTCGAGGGCCCCAGTGGCTGCGGTGCTGTCTAGAGATGAAGGCCTGAGTCAGGAGCCTAGAGGTGGATGCCCAAGAGGGAAGCCAGGAGGAAGAACAGTTCCTGGGCTCAGGGGAAGACCTGCATGCAGCCTGTGCTGAGCTTTGAGGTCTGAGTGGTAAGCTAGCGAGGAAAACCTATCCCCTTGTGAGGTATTCAGTTGTATTCACTTCCTGTTGCTTCTGTACAAATTATCATAAACTGAGTGGCTTACAAGAAACCGACTTACCATCTTAGAGTTCTGGAGGCCAGAAGTCTGAATGGGGCCAAAATTAAGTTCTGGGCAAGGCTCTGGAGGCTCAAGAGGGAAACCCATCCTCTGGCCCTTCCCAACTTCCGGAGGCCACCTGTGCTTCCCGGCTGCGGCCCCTCCTTGGTCCTCACAGCCAGCTCTGGAGGTCTTCGGATCCCTCTGATTCTGACCCCTGCTTCTGTCACCTCCTTGCTTTCCCTTGTGCGACCCTCCTGCCTCCCTCCCCTAAGGACTGACTGTGCCAATCCAGGATCACCCCCACCTCAAAGGGGCACTTAGTCTCATCGTCAAAGTTTCCTTTGCCAAGTGAGATCATGTATTCACAAGTCCCAGTGACTAGGATGTGGCTGTCTTTGGAAGGGTCATTACTCCGTCTACCACATTAACTCCATGGCAAAAATTGAGAAATCGAAGTCTGAATTGGCCATAAGGAATGAGGTGTCTCTGAGTCTTGCGCGGTGTCACGGTGCTGGGGGGATGTGAGTCTCACCCTCCAGCAGCTCCAAGGGCTTGTGTCTGCAGTGGAGTGAGGACCACTGCCGCGCAGCAAGACGGCTGTGTGCTTTTTCTAAATTTTAATTGTGCTTTAAATACAGCCATTTTCCATATTCATTTGTTTTTGTCTTTATTTTGGAAGCCAATTTCCAGCAGGAAAAACAGCCTTGGGTCTGTCCAGTCTTCGACATCTACTAAAATAAAAGTCCCAGTCCCTCAGCCCGTCTTGAGGAAAGAAAAACGGCAGAGTTCTTCACGGCTCAACGCCAGCAACAACAGAGAGCTGCAAAGACTGCCATCTTTAAAAGGTGACGCTTGTCTTTTCAAAGTTAGATTTGGGTTACGGGGGGAGGAATAATGTTTTGACAGTTTGCTGGTTTCTTAGTCCTCCGCTGGAGCACTAAGGATGCTGGAGCATCCTTTCTTCTTGTTTGAGTTTTTTCTTGGACCGAATACCATTCACTTATTTATTCAACTAACATTTAAAAATTCCAGGAATATTAAGATAAAAATCGAATAACTAGTGTATTATAAGTATACTACACTGAGAGAAAAACTTAAAAATCTTTTCATATCAATTTCAAGTGAGCTAGTCAATTTTTCTCTCAAGTAATTCTCTTTTGTTGGTCTTAGGACTCAACCAATTCAGAAAGGAGTTTCTACAAGTAGAGTAATTGAAAAGTTATAGTAGACCCTCTTCATTCTTCTGATGTTAAAGAAATAGAAAGACAGCTTTACGGACTTTGTTTGTTATGAGTCGTTTGGAGATCACCTTCAGCCAAGGTTTCTTTTTGACATAGTCAGGGAAAAGTGCTCTTCACTGGGACTTCCCGCGGTGACACAGCTGTCCCTTTCCACTTGAGGGTGTTCAGTCCCTGCAAGTCTTCCTTCAGGGATTCTGAGGTTGAGGTACTTAAAACCTTATCAAGGAAAATGGGGTAATGACCCAAAAGAAAAATTGTGAAACTCCAAAAACCTTTCTATTTGCTAAAATGTAAGATGAGTAAATAAAATATCAGACATATTTCATACCTTAAATTTGTAATAATGGGTCATTTACAATTTTCATTCATGAGTGTGAACTCAGGGAGAGCAGAGTTTGTCTTCTTGCTGTATTTCCAGGCCTCTCACACTCGGGGGCATAGCAGGAACTCCACGCACACCTGCCGGGGCTGGGGAGGGGACGCGCGGCTGCATGGATCGATGGGTGGGTGGTGGGCTTATGGATGGATTTCTTGCCATTTGCTTGCTGGAACCCCAGGTGCTCCGCTCCCTGCATTTGACAGGGCCGCTTTTTGGCCCGTAGTCACTTCAGCTGTGAGGCAGCTATATGTGCACCACTTCGTTTTTGATTAGTCTTTCTCCTCTAAACGGTCCATGCCTTTCTGCTGCTCCTCATTCCCACTCAGCAGGTCTGTATTGAGCAGAAAGCAGTCCATGTTCTAGATACTGGGGCTACAGCATTCAACAGAACTAAACCCCTGCCCGCTGGACTCAGCATCCCGAAGGTGAGGCAGCGAGGGAAGGAATACGTGCACTCCTCCTTCCAGTGCCTTCAGTAGGCCAGAGACGATTTGGATGTCTGAGATGAAAGAGGCCATGTGTAACTATCATTGAGCCTTCATGGGCCAAGCCCGTCCCTTGCTGCAGGAAGGGCACGTTGGGGTGGGCTCTGCCCTCGCACACCCAGGTCAGAGCCCAGGCAGGGACCAGCGTGGCTCGAGAGGATGCCTGTCTGCTTTGTTGTCTTCCAGAGTCTCTGCACAAGCCTCCAGGCCATCTGCTCTGCTTCCATTTGCCATTCTCAACTTCCGTGTCTTCCTTTTCTCCTTATACCCGGGAGGAATGACACTCAGTGTTCTTCCAGTGACACTTAAGTGTTCACCGTTCACCGAAAGGGCGAATTCCAGCCAGCCCGCACTTTCAGAGGCATTTCACAGTGATCACGCCAGTTCCTCTTGCTGGTGTTGCTTGGTAATTCTTTATCAGCTGTTCTCAAACATCAGTGCTTCAGTATGTAAGCTAAAGTAATATCAAAGAGTTAAGAAAAAATTGGAATTGGTTGGCATTACATAGAAGTTCAATATTAATTTGGGGAAGATTGACACTTCTGTGATATCCTTTTTCCTTCCAGGAAAAAGGTCCATTTTTCTGGGTCTTGTTTTCTATTATAAGATTTTTAGGTTTTCTTCTACCCTTTCGTTTTATTTATTCCTAAGTATCTTGTAATTTTTGTCACTTTTTTGACTGGTATAGTTGTTCCACTTCTGCTTTAAATTGGTTCTTCATAAAACTCCTGAAAAGTGATCGGTTTTTAAATATTTTCTTATGCCAGCACCTTACCAAATTTTCTTATTAATCTTAGTAATTTGGGGGGAGAGGGATTGTGTGTTTTTTTTTAAGTACTAGAGATTCTACCCAGGGACTCCTCACACGTGCTAGGCAAGTGCTTTACCACTGAGCACATCCCCAGCCCTTTTTAAATCTTATTTTGAGGCAGGGTCTCACTAAGTTGCCCAGGCTGGCTTCAAACTTGTGATCCTCCTTCCTCAGCCTCCTGAGTAGTTCGGGTTACAGGTGTACACCACCACGCCCAGATCTCTTCCAATATTTATACCACTGTGTGCTACTCATTCTAATTTTATAGCACTAGCCAGGACCCATTAAACGCAGATAACAAGTTGGTAGCAGGTATCCTGTCTCTCCCGTCTTAGTGAATGGCTTCAGGATTGCTTCATTTAATGTGACAGTGGCTCTTGGTTCTGGGAACTGGTCTTTCCGGTGGCTGGTGTCCAGGGTCCACGCCAGCATGGCCCTGGCTGGCCATGAGGGCTGGGTGGTGCCCGCCAGGGCCTGTGCTGCTGCTGGACCGTATCAAACGCCATGTGGTTTTCTCTGTATGGTGTTAATGCAGTGTTATAGTTGCTGTGTTGACAGATTTTTCTGGTTTGAATGATCTCTACCAGAATAATCCTCAATTTTGTTGTGATATATTATTTTTATACATTGCCTGATTCCATTTACTTAATTTCTTAAGAATCTTTGCTTCTATATTTACTACATGAAGCTAGCGTGTGGGTTGTTTTTTTTTTTCGCATTACTGTGTCTTATGAAACCTAAGATGCATTGCTCCTGGCACTCGGATCTTTCTGAGAGGTCCACGGAAGGTTTTAGGCAGCTCTCTTACGCGCCATCTCACGAAGAAGATGGAAACACTTGGACTTCAGAAATAATATGACATGGAGCAGCCCGTGTGTGCATGGACAGGGTTAAAGGTTTTGTTTGTTTTCAGTGTCATCCGTCTCCACTTTTATCTTTAATTACTTATCCTATTTCTTTTATCCCTTTCCTCATTTATTAAATCAAATAGAGTTCACTTGTTTTTAGTTTGCTTTTTAATAATAAAGGACTGTAAAGCCATGTATTATTCTGAGAATAACTTCAACTCTATCCCTAGACTTTTAAAAAAAGTCATACTTTTCAGAGTTTTATTGAAGCATAATGTATATACCCTAAAATTCATCCACTGTGAGTGGAAATTTTAATTGTTGGAATAAGTGGGTAGAGTTGCCACCATCACCACGTTACAGTTTTAGAACATTTCCATCTTCCTCTAACAGTAACCCCATGCTCTTTGCCATCGACTCCTGCTCCCATCCCCGGCTGCAGACAACTGCTGATCTGCTTCTATCTCTAGATTTCAAATTATACAACATGTGGCCTTTATTTTTTAAGTGATTGAGCCTTTCCTTTTATTTGCCCATTTTCAAAGTAATAAGTTAACCTTAGCATCTGACAGGGACAAGGGTATTTTAGTTTTGTTTTTGTTTTAATCGACACATAATAATTGTAGTATTTATGGGGTACAGTGTAATAATTTGATATATTCGTACAATATACAGTGATTAAATCTGGGTAATTAGCATTTCCAGTTCCTCAAACATGTATCATTTCTTTGTGCTGGGAACCTTCAAACTCCTCTCTTCTAGTTATTTTGAAATATGTAATAAATTATTGTAAACTAACCACCCTGCTATGCTATGGAACACTAGGACTTATTCCTCTTATATAGTGTATGTTGGCATCTATTTTCTAACGTCCCAACCCCTGGCCTTCTCAGCCTCCAGTGACTACAGTTCTACTCTCTGCCTCTCGGAGATCAGCTGTTTTAGTTTCCACATATTAGTGAGAACATGCTTCATTTGTCTTTCTGTGTCTGGTTTATTTCACTTATCATAATGTCCTCAAGTTCCAGGTGTGTTCCCACAAGTGACAGGATTCCGCGTATCGAGGGACCTCCATACCGTTTTCCGTAATGGCTGTATTAATTCACATTCCCACCAACAGTGAACAAGAGTTCCCCTCTCACCACATCCTCATCAGCAGTTGTTATTTTTTGTCTTTTTGGTAATAGGCATTCTAACTGGAATGAATTGATACCTCATTATGGTTTGGATTCATATTTCCCTGGTGGTTAGTGATATGTTAAGCATATTTTCTTTTTTTTTTTTTTGCGGTACCGGGGATTGAACCCAGGGGCATTCTACCTCCGAGCTACACCCCTGGCCCTATTTTTTATACTGTATTTTGAAACCGGGTCTCACAAAGTTGCAGAGGGCCTCACTAAGTAGCTGAGGCTGGCCACGAACCCGGATCCTCCGGTCTCAGCCTCCCAAGTACTGGGATTACAAGCGTGCGCCACCACGCCCGGCAGCATATTTTCATTCACTCGTTAGCCATTTGTGCATTTTCTTTTGGGAAATGTCTATTTAGATCATTTCCTCTGTGTGTGTGTGTGTGTGTGTGTGTGTGTGTGTGTGTGTGTGTGTATTAAAACCAGGGGCATTCTACCTCTCAGCCACACCCCCAGCCCTAGCCATATTTATATTTTTTGGGGGGGACAAGGTCTTACTAAGTTGCATTTGCAAAGGGCCTTGCTAAGTTGCTAAGGCTGGTCACGAACTGCTCATTTTAAAATAAGATTTTTAGGTGTTTGTTTGTTCATTCGTCCATTTGTTTTGTTTTTTGTCATTGATTTCCTTACATATTCTGGATATTAATCCCTTGTCAGATGAATAGTTTGTAAATATTTTCTCCCATTTTATAAGTTGCCTCCTTGCTCTGTTAGTGTTTCTTTTTTTTTTTCTTTTGGTACTGGGGATTGAATCCAGGGGCATTCTACCTCTGTACTACACCCCAGCCCTATTTTTTATTCTTATTTTGAAACAGGATCTCACTAGGTTGATGAGAGTCTCACTACTTGCTGAGGCTGTCCCTGAACCTGTGATCCTCCTGTCTCAGCCTCCCAAGTACTAGGATTACAAGCATGGGCCACCACGCCTGGCTTGAAGTCAGGTATTTTGATGCCTCCAGCTTTATTCTCTTTGCTCAAGATTGTTTTGGCTATTTGGGGTCTTTTCTGGTTCCATACAAGTTTTATGATTGCTTTTTTGCGTGTGTTTGTGATACTGGGGATTGAACCCAGGGGCATTCTACCTCCGGGCTACACCCCCAGCCCTATTTTTTATTCTTTATTTTGAAACGGTCTCATTAAGTTGCGGAGGGCCTCACTAAGTAGCTGAGGCTGGCCGCAAACCCGGATCCTCTGGTCTCAGCCTCCCAAGTACTGGGATTACAAGCCTGCGCCACCACGCCCGGCTATGATTGCTTTTTCTATTCTGTGAAAAAATGTCACTAGTATTTTGTTAGGAACTGCATTGAATCTGTAGACCACCTTGGGTAATATGGACATTTTAGCTATATTCTTTTAATCCATGAACATGGGGTGGCTTCCCATTTTTATGTGTCTTCTTCAGCTTCTTTCATCAGTGTTTTATAATTTTCATTGTAGAGATCTTTCAATTCCTTCATTAAGTTTATTCCTATGTATTTTATTTTATTTTTGTATCTATTGTAAATGGGATTTTTAAAATTTATTTTCAGCAAGTTTGTCTTTAATGTATAGAAATGACGTTGATCTTTTTATGTTGATTTTGTATCTTGCAACTTTACTGAATTCATCTATCAGTTTCAGTTTCTGTTGGTGGAGTCTTTCGGTTTCCCTCTCTATAAGATCATGTTGTCTGCAGACAAGGATAGTTTGACTTCCTCTTTCCTAATTTGGATGCCCTTTATTTCTTTCTCTTGCCTAATCACTCTGGCTAGGACTTCAGTACTATATTGAATACGAGTGGTGAAAGTAGACATCCTTGGCTTGTTCCAGATCTTGGAGGAAACACTTTCAGCATTTCCCCATTCAGTATATTCAACCTTTATTGTACTGAGGTATGTTCCTTCTATACCTAATATCTTGAGAGTTTTTCCTCATGAAAGGATGTTGAATTTCATCAAATGCTTTTTCCGTCCTTTGTAATGATCATAATGGTTTTTGTTCTCCATTCTGGTTGATGTATTACTCTTATTGATTTATATATGTTGAACCATCCTTGCCTCCCTGGGATAAATTCTACATGGTAATAGTGTATAATTTTTTTTGATGTGCTGTTGGATTCAGTTTGCTAATACTTTGAGAAGTTTTGCATCAGTGTTCATCAGAGATTCTGGCCTATAGTTTTTTTGTTGTTATATCCATGTCTGGGTTTGGTATCTATTTTTGTTTGTTTGTTTGTTTGGTACTGGGATTGAACCCAGGGGCATTCTATCTCTGAGATATAACCCCAGACCTTTTAATTTTTTATTTTGGAAGAGGGTCTCACTAAGTTGCTGAGGCTGGCCTCAAACCTGGGATCCTCCTGTCTTAGTCTCCAAAGTTCTGGGATTATAGGTTTGCAACACCATATCTGGCTTGGCATATAGTTGTTTTTTTTTAATAATGTGCTTTTATTGGTGCATTATAGTCTCCCATCATAATGTAAATCATGTTAACAGTGACATACAGGCACACAGCCTTTGGTGCCCCTCCACCTCCCCATTTCCCCCCTTCCCAGTACAGAATACTGAGATTGACGTTGGTATATTCACATAGGTACACATAGTTGATGGTAGTATTTCCACTAATGAACCTCAGTCTTTCCCCTCCCCTTCCCTTAGATCCACCTCCCTGGCTCCACTGAGGTTTCTCCTCCATTGTCTGGAGTCACTCTGGTATCCCAATTACTCCCTAGCCTGCTCATATTAGAGAAAACTTTCTGTGACTGGCTAATCTCATTTAATATAATGTTCTCCAGGTTCTTCCATTTTCTTGAAAATGACATAATTTTGTTCTTCTTTATGGCTAAGTAGAATTCCATTGTGTGTATTTCCCATAATTTTGTAATCCATTCATCTGTTGGACACCTAGGTAGGTTTCATAATTTGGCTATTGTGAATTGTGCTGCTATGAACATGGATATGTACATATATTACCGTAGTTCTCTGATTTTGGCCCCTTTGGAAAGATACCCAGGAGTGGTGTGGCTGGGTCATGTGGTAGATCCATTCCCAGTTTTCTGAGGAATCTCCACACTGATCTCCATAGTGGCTGAACTAGTTTGCAATCCCACCAACAGTGTAGAAGAGTTCCTATTTCCCCACATCCTCGCCAACATTTGTTATTTGACTTCTTGATGATTGCCATTCTGATTGGGGTGAGATGGAATCTCAGTGTTGTTTTGATTTGCATCTCTCTGATTGCTAATGATGTTGAACATTTTTTCATGTACTTATTTGCCATTCATATCTCTTCTTTTGTGAAGTGTCTATTCATTTCAGTTGCCCATTTCTTCATTGGGTTATTTGTTTTTTTAGTGTTAAGTCTTTTAAATTCTTTGTATATTCTAGATATTAGTCCTTTATCAGAGGGATAGCTGGCAAAGATCTTACAGAAGAACTAAACCCAATACTTCACAAGTTATTCCGTGAAATTGAAAGAGACGGAATCCTTCCAAACTCCTTCTGTGAGGCCAGTATCACATTAATACCAAAACCAAATAAAGATACCTCAAGAAAAGAAAATTACAGACCAATATCATTAATGAACATACATGCAAAAATTCTAAACAAAATACTAGCCAAGTGCATTCAGAACCACATCAAGAAAATTGTATACCATGACCAAGTTGGTTTCATCCCAGGAAAGCAAAGCTGGTTCAGCATACACAAATTAATAAGTTTTATTCACCACATTAATAGAACTAGGGACAAAAATCACGTGATCATCTCAATAGACACTGAAAAAGCATTTGACAAAATCCAACAGCCATTCATGTTAAAAACACTGAAGAAAGTCGGAATAGAAGGAACGTACCTCAACATCATTAAGGCAATATACAATAAACCCAAAGCCAACAACATATTGAACGGGGAAAAACTGGGAATTCCCTTTAAAATCAGGAACAAGACAAGGATGCCCACTATCACCACTCCTTTTCAATATAGTCCTCGAGATTCTTGCCAGAGCAATAAGAGAAGGATATCAAAGGAATTCAAATAGGAAAAGAAGAATTAAAATTATCTTTATTTGCAGATGACATGATCCTATATGTAGAAGATCCAAAAAAACTCAATCAAAAGATGACTAGAGCTGATTAACAAATTCAGCAAAGTAGCGGGATACAAAATCAACCTAAAAAAATCAGCAGCTTTACTATATGCCAACCATGAATCTACTGAGAAAGAAATCCAGAAAACAATTCCATTCACAATAACCTCAAAACCAATAAAATACCTAGGAATAAAACTAGCCAAGGAAGTAAAAGACCTCTACAATGAAAATTATAAAACATTAAAAAAGAAATTGAAGATCTTAGAAGATGGAAAGATCTCCGTTGCTCTTGGATAGGCAGAATAAATATTATCAAAATGGCCATTCTACCAAAAGTAATCTACAGAGTCAATGCAATTCCTATCAAAATACCAATGTCATTCTTCATAACCTAGAAAAATCAGTCATAAATTTCATATGGAGAAACAAAAGACTCAGAATAGCCAAAGCAATTCTCAGCAATAAGAACCATGCAGGAGGCATTACAATTCCTGACTTCAAATTATACTACAGAGCTATAGTAATAAAAACAGCATGGTATTGGCACAAAAACAGACATGTAGACCAATGGAACAGAATAGAAGATACAGAAACAAATCCACACATTTATAGCCAATTGATTTTCGACAAAGGTGCTAGACACCTACGTTGGAGAAAAGACAGCCTTTTCAACAAATGGTGCTGGGAAAACTGGTTATCCATTTGTATAAAAATGAACTAAATCCTTACCTCTCACCCTGCACAGGGGTCAACTCGAGATAGATCAAAGATCTGGAGGTTAGACCAGAGACTGTGAGGCTACTAGAGGAGGGCATAGGTTCAACACGCCAACATATAGGCACAGGTAGAAACTTCCTCAACAAGACCCCAAAGCTCAGGAAATTAAAACAAGAATCAATAAGTGGAATGACCTTAAACTAAAAAGTTTCTGCACATCAAAGGAAACCAGAATACAGTTGTTTATAATAGTCCCGGGGGATGCTTTATATAGTATCAGTTGCAATGTCTCCTTTTTTCATCTCTGATTCTATTTGTTTGAATCTTCTCTTTTTCTTAGTCTATGAAAAGGTATGATGATTTTGTTTATCTTTTCAAAAATTTAGTTTTTGTTTCATTGATCTTTTGTATTTTTAGCCTCAATTTTGTTTATTTCTGCTCCGATTATCATTTATTTTCTTCTAATTTTAGTTTGATTTGTTCTTGCTTTTCTAGTTCCTTGAGTTGCATCATTGGACTGTTTGTTTTAAATCTTTCTGCTTTCTTGGTGTAGTTAGTTATTGCTATAAACTTTTCTCTTAGTACTGCCTTTGCTGTGTCCCATGGGTTTTGCTATGTGTTTCTATTCTCATGTTTTTCAAGAAAGTTTTTTATTCCCTTGTTGGTGCGCTTAGCCATTCAGGTGCATGTTTCATTTCCATGTATTTGGTCTCTAAAATTCCTTTCCATTGATGTTGATTTATAGTTTTATTTCATTGTAGTCAGAGAAGGTCCAGGATATGATTTTGAGGGTTTTTTTTTAATTTGTTGAGACTTGGTTTTGGTCTAACATATGGTCTCTACTGGAGAATGTATCATGCGCTGATAAGAAGAATGTGTATTCTGAGCTGTTGGATGAAACGTTCTGTAAATGTCTTTTAGGTCCATTTGATCTGTAGTATAGTTTAACTTTTATATTTCTTGTTGGGTTTTTTTGTGTGTGGATAATCTGCTCATGGATGAAAGTGAGAGTATTGAAGTCCTTCAGTATCATTGTGGTCGAGTCTCTCTCTCCCTTGAGACCTAATACTATTTGCTTTATATAGTTGGGTGCTCTCCTGTAGGGCGCATATATATTTACAATTGTTATGTCCTCTTGTTGAATTGATCCTTTTAGCATTATATAGTGACTTTGTCTCTTTTTACAGTTTTTGACTTTAAGTCTCTTTTATGTGATCTGAGGATAGCTACTCCTGCTGGGCTGGATTTTGATTTTCATTGTGTGGAATATCTTTTTCCATCTCTTCACTGTGAGTCTGTATGTATCTTTATCAGGGGTATTCTACCTCCGAGCTACACTCCCAGCCCTATTTTTTATTCTTTTTTTTTTTTTGCGGTACTGGGGATTGAACCCAGGGGCATTCTACCTCTGAGCTACACCCCCAGCCCTATTTTTTATCCTTAATTTGAAACAGGGTCTCACTAAGTTGCAGAGGGCCTCACTAAGTAGCTGAGGCTAGCCGCGAACCTATGATCCTCCTGTCTCAGCCTCCCAAGTACTGGAATTACAAGCGTGTGCCACCACACCTGGCTTATTCTTTATTTTGAAGCAGAGTCTCACTAAGTTACGGAGGGCCTCGCTAAGTAGCTGAGGCTGGCTGCGAACCTGTGAGCCTCCTGTCTCAATCTCCCAAGAACTGGGATTAGAAGTGTGTGCCACCATGTCCGACTCCTCCAGCCCTATTTTATTTCTTATTTGGAAACAGCGTCTCGCTGAGTTGCTGAGGGCCTCCTCAATTTGCTAAAGCTGGCTTCAAACCTGGGATCCTCCTTTCTCAGCCTTCCAAGTACTGGGATTACAGACATGCACCCATGTCTGGCTCAAGGTTATTGTTAAGTGGGTAAGAACATACTCCTGTTGTTCTTTTAACATTTTTTCCTCATGTTTTTATATCATTTGTTCCTTTATTATTCTCTTATTATTTATCTTTATGATTTGGTGGGGTTTTTGTATTGTGAAGGTTTGATTTTCATTCTCTTATGAATCTGCCCTACTAGTGAGTTTTCTACTTTCACATTTTTTCATGATGGTAGTTTTCATCTTTTTGCTTCCCGATGCAGGAGTCCCTTAAGCATTTCCTGTAAGGCTGGTCTAATGGTGATGGATTCCCTCAATTTTTCTTCTCTAAATAAAAAACAGGGCTGGGGGTGTAGCACAGAAATAGAATTGCCCCTGGATTCAATCCCCAGTACCACAATGAAAGGAAAGAAGGGAGGAAGGAAGGAGAAAGAAAAAGGGAAGGAAGAAGGAAAAGAGAAACTAATGAAGTGCTCTTCAAAGAAGTTGCAGCATTTTACATTCCAGCACAGAAGTCGCAGCAGTGTATGAGGGCTCCAGGGTCCACACCCTCGCCAGTACTTGCTATTGCCTGTCTTTTCGATTGTAGCCTTTTGTGTGGGTGTGTATTGGTGTCTCACTATGATCTTTATTTGTATTTCCCTAATGATTGACAATGTCTTTCATCTTTTCATTTGCCTATTGGCTATTTGTATATCATGTTTAGTGAGATATATGTTCAAATTTTTTGTCTATTTTTAAGTTGATTTTCTTATTGACTTGTAATAGTTCTTTATGTATCTTGGATATGAGTCCTTTATTTTTATCATAAAATACAATAAAAATAAATAACTGTTAAAGTGAAATACAAAATACACCCACAAATTTTTTTTTTTTACGGTACCAGGGATTGAACGCAGGGGCATTCTACCTCCGAGCTACACCCCCGGCCCTATTTTTTTATACTTTATTTTGAAACCAGGTCTCACAAAGTTGTGGAGGGCCTCACTAAGTATCTGAGGCTGGCCACGAACCCAGATCCTCCGGTCTCTGCCTCCCAAGTACTGGGATTACAAGCGTGTGCCACCACACCCGGCCCCAAATTTTTTAATTACGATCAGCAGACATAAAATTACCCTAATATAAATTGCCACCAAAGTTTGTAAACACTTCTCAATTTCTGTGTGATTGAGAATCTCCAGATTTGTCTATACATGTTCAATCCATTTATTGATCTTTTAATTTCAGTTTTTTTTTCAGTTCTGGAAATTCAGTTGGGTTCTTTTAAAAATCCGCAGTGTAGTTTTTACATGTTTTCCTGTTCTCTTGCACATACGATTGAACTCGTCATTTAAGTAAAGCAAGCACAGCTGTTTTACAGCCTGTGTCAGGTAGGACCACTCTGCAGTGTTTGTCACATTTGGCTCGTAATATCTTATTTCTTTGTGTACCTGGTTTTTTAAAAAATTATATACTGGTCATCATGTTCAAATATTTGAAACAAGTTGAAATCTAGAATGAAAGTGTTTTCAACAGGCATTTGATTTTGCTTTAGCCAGACATCCAGGGGCACCTGTGCCAGACACTTGGCCAGTCTGGGAGCTTCTTCAACCAACACACTGACTTGTTAAGTTACCCAGGCCAGTTGTTCTGCCTAATGTCCACTGTCCCTGGTAGTTCCTGTAAATGAAACCTTTTTGCTGGAATACATAGAGATGGTGTCCTCATTGTGGGAGGTACATGATCTCTGGTTGGCTAAGAAATGAGGCTCAATTTTACCACCACATGAGGGTGATGACAGATTGCTCTCGAGTACTAGTAATACGTAACCTGTGGGGTGTGTTCTGGCACCCTGCCACTGTCTATTCCCCATCAGCGGTATGATGATGTTTTAAACAGCCACTGATAATCCTTTCCAGATCACTAGTTTCACCAGTTAATTTGGCATTCTTTTGAAGATGGTGATTTTTTTTCCCTTAACAACTGCATATTTGGTTATCCCAAAATAAGGTTCCTAACTAGAAAAAACAGGATAACCATAATTCTTTTGTCTTTGAGTTACCAGTTAAACTCAAATAGTGACAACTTAAGCTTTCCTCTGATCTTTTTTTAATAAATATCATTATGGATTGTAATGTATTGTCTGTGATTTCAGCATGTTTTAGTGTACTAAAATCATTATGCTTCCTGGTGTTCAACTGCATAATTTTAACTCTTGGGTGCCTGTGCATTTTTGAAATAGCCTTTTTTTTGTACTGGGGGTTGAATCCAAAGGCATTCTACCTATTTATGTATGTATGTATGTATGTATGTATGTATGTATGTATGTATTTTGGTACTGGGGATTGAACCCAAGAGTATTCTGCCTCCAAGCCACACACCCATCCCTATTTTGTTTTTTATTTTGAAGCAGGCTCTTGCTACGTCGTTGAGAGTCTTCCTAGATTGCCGAGGCTGCCCTTGAACCTGTGATCCTCCTGACTCAGCCTCCCAAGTGCTGGGATTACAGGTGTGTGCCACCATGCCTGGCTTTATTTTTTTTTCTTTTTTTTTTTTTTTTGCGGTACCGGGGATTGAAC